>QFDD01008684.1:0-13928 GCA_006871305.1 Vachellia collinsii | reverse complement strand
TGATTAGTTAAAAAGATTCAAAATGTATGTCACAAATATTTTATTGCATAAAAGTTATGAAAATATACTATACGACAATCAAATTCATGAAAATAAAGAGCATATGAATAGTTTCATGTCTTTTTAGTATCTTCAAATAAGAAATTACTATCCTAGTTGTTAGTTAAATCATTATAGTATTGTAAATTTAATGTAAATTTAAAACACAAAACGTAGACTAAAGCAATCAATTTATTGAACTTAAAAAAATTGATTAATGAAAGTTCTTTTATTAGTTAAAAAGATTCAAAATGTATGTACCAAATATTTTATTGTACAAAAGTTATGAAGATATACTATACGACAAAGGAACTCATGAAAATAAAGAGCCTATGAATAGTTTCACGTCTTTTTAATAGCGTGAAATACGAAATTACTACCCTATTTTTTAGTGAATTTATTACACCACTGTAAATTTATTGTAAATTTAAAACACAAAACGTAGAATATAGCAAGCAATTTATTAAACTTAAAAAAATTGATTGATAAAAGTTATTTTGTCAGTTAAGAAGATTCAAAATGTATGTAGCAAATATTTTATTGTATAAAAGTTATGAAAATATACTATGTATGATGATGCAACTGATGAAAATAAAGAGCGTATGAATAGTTTCACGTCTTTTCAATAGCTTGAAATACGAAATTACTATCCTATATTTTATTTAAATGGTTACAGTCTTGTAAATTTAATGTAAATTTAAAACATAAAACGTACACTATAGCAAGAAATTTATTGAACTTAACAAAATTGAATAAGGAAAGTTATTTTATTAGTAAAAAAGATTCAAAATTTAAGTACCAAATATTTTATTGTGTAAAGGTTATGAAAATATACTATATGAGAATGCAACTCATGAAAATAAAAAGAGTCTATGAAGTGTTTCACGTCTTTTTAGTAGCTTGAAATTCCAAATTACGATCCTATTTTTTAATTAAATGATTACACTATTGCAAAATTTAATATAAATTTGAAATACAAAACGTAGACTATAGCAAGCAATTTATTGAACTTAAAAAAATTGATGAATGAAAGTTATTTTATTAGTTAAACAGATTCAAAATGTGTGTACCAAATATTTTATTGCGTAAAAGTTATGAAAATATACTATGTACGACGATGCAACTCATGAAAATAAAGAGCCTATGAATAGTTTCACGTCTTTTTAGTGGCTTGAAATTCCAAATTACTACCCTATCTTTTAGTTAAATGATTACACTATTGCAAAATTTAATATAAATTTAAAATACCAAACGTAGACTATGGCAAGCAATTTATTGAACACAAAAAAATTGATGAATGAAAGTTATTTTATTAGTTAAAAAGATTCAAAATGTAAAAACCAAATATTTAATTGCATAAACATTATGAAAATATACTATACGAGGATCTAACTCTTGGAAATAGAGAGCCTTTGAATAGTTTCACGTCTTTTTAGTAGCTTGAAATTCCATATTACTACAATACTTTTTTGTTAAATCATTACACTATTGTAAATTGAATCTAATTGAAAATACAAAACGTAGACTATAGCAAGCATTTTATTGAACTTTAAAAAAATTGATTAATGAAAGTTATTTTATTAGTTAAAAGAATTCAAAATGTTTGTATCAAATATTTTATTGTATAAAAGTTATGAAAATATACTATACGACAATGCAACTCATGAAAATAAAGAGCCTATGAATAGTTTCACATTTTTTCAATAGCTTGAAATACGAAATTATTACCCTTTTTTTTATTTAAATGGTTACAGTCTTGTAAATTTAATGTAAATTTAAAACACAAAACGTAGACTATAACAAGTAATTTATTGAACTTAAGAAAATTGATTAATGAAAGTTATTTTATTAGTAAAAAAGATTCAAAATTTAAGTACCAAATATTTTATTGTGTAAATGTTATGAAAATATACTATACGAGAATGCAACTTATAAAAATAAAAAGAGTCTATGAAGTGTTTCATGTCTTTTTAGTAGCTTTAAATTCCAAATTACTACCCTATTTTTTAGTTAAATGATTACACTATTGCAAAATTTAATCTAAATTTAAAATACAAAACGTAGACTATAGCAAGCAATTTATTGAACTTAAAAAAATTGATTAATGAAAGTTATTTTATTAGTTAAAAAGATTCAAAATGTATGTAGCAAATATTTTATTGTATAAAAGTTATGAAAATATACCAATACGACGTTGCAACTTATGAAAATAAAGGGCCTACGAATAGTTTCACGTCTTTTCAATAGCTTGAAATACGAAATTACTACCTTTTTTTTTTTTGAATGGTTACAGTCTTGTAAATTTAATGTAAATTTAAAACACAAAACGTAGACTATAGCAAGCAATTTATTGAACTTAAGAAAATTGATTAATGAAAGTTATTTTATTAGTAAAAAAGATTCAAAATGTAAGTACCAAATATTTTATTGTATAAATGTTATGACAATATACTATACAAGAATGCAACTTATGAAAATAAAAAGAGCCTATGAAGTGGTTCATGTCTTTTTAGTAGCTTGAAATTCCAAATTACTACCCTATTTTTTAGTTAAATGATTACACTAATGCAAAATTTAATATAAATTTAAAATACAAAACGTAAACTATAGCAAACAATTTATTGAACTTAAAAAAATTGATGAATAAAAGTTATTTTATTAGTTAAAGAGATTCAATATGTATGTAGCAAATATTTTATTGTATAAACGTTATGAAAATATACTATACGATAATACAACTCATGAAAATAAACAGAGCCTTTGAAGTGTTTCACGGCTTTTTAGTAGCTTGAAGTTCCAAATTACTACCCTATTTTTTTTTAAAACCAATACATTTTTGTAAATTTAATGTAAATTTAAAATACAAACGTAGACTATAGCAAGCAATTTATTGAACTTAATTGTTATTAGTTAAATAGATTCAAAATGTATGGACCAAATATTTTATTGTATAAAGTTATGAAAAAATATTATACGACAATTCAACTTATGAAAATAAAGAGCCTATGAATAGTTTCACGTCTTTTAATAGCCTGAAATACGAAATTACTACCCTATTTTTAAGTTAAATCATTACAGTATTGTAAATTGAATGTAAATTTAACCAAAAACAAAGTAGACTATAGCAAGCAACTTATTGAACTGAAAAATATTGATTAATGAAAGTTATTTTATTAGTTAAAAAGGTTCAAAATGTATGTACCTAATATTCTATTGCATAAAAGTTATGAAAATATACTATACGAGAATGCAACTCATGAAAATAAACAAAGCCTTTGAAGTCTTTCACGTCTTTTTAGTAGCTTGAAGTTCCAAATTACAACCCTATTTTTTTTAAATCAATACTCTTTTGTAAATTTAATGTAAATTTAAAATACAAATGTAGACTATAGCAAGCAATTTATTGAACTTAAAAAATTGATTAGTGAAAGTTATTTTATTAGTTAAACAGATTCAAAATGTATGTACCAAATATTTTATTGTATAAAGTTATGAAAAAATATTATACGACAATGCAACTCATGAAAATAAAAAGCCTATATATAGTTTCACGTCTTTTAATAGTTTGAAATACGAAATTACTAACCTATTTTTAAGTTAAATTATTACAGTATTGTAAATTGAATGTAAATTTAACAAAAAAAAAACGTAGACTATAGTAAGCAACTTATTGAACTGAAAAATATTGATTAATGAAATTTATTTTATTAGTTAAAAAGGTTCAAAATGTATGTACCTAATATTTTATTGCGTAAAAGTTATGAAAATATACTATATGAGAATCCAACTCATGAAAATAAAGAGCATATGAATAGTTTCACGTCTTTTTAATTGCTTGAAATACGAAATTACTACCCTATTTTTTAGTTAAATCATTATAGAATTGTAAATTGAATGTAAATTTAACTAAAACAAAACGTAAACTATAGTAAGAAACTTATTGAACTTAACAAAATTGATTAACGAAAGTTATTTTATTAGTTAAAATGATTCAAAATGCCTATACCAAATATTTTATTGTATAAAAGTTATGAAATATACTTTGTGACAATGCAACTCATGAAAATAAAGAGCCTATGAATAGTTTCACATCATCTTAATAGCTTGAAATTCCCAATTACTACCCTATTTTTTTGTTAAATCATTACACTATTGTAAATTTAACGTAAATTTAAAATACAAAATGTAGAATATAGCACTCAATTTGTTATACTTAAAAAATTGATTAATGAAAGTTATTTTATGAGTTAAAATCATTCAAAACGTAAGTACCAAATATTTTATTGGATAAAAGTTATGAAAATATACTAGACAAGAATGCAACTCATGAAAATAAAAAGTGCTTATGAAGTGTTTCACAGCTTTTTATTAGCTTGAAATTCGAAATTATTACCCTAACTTTTAGTTAAATCATTCCACTATTGTAAATATAATTTAAATTTCAATACAAAACGTAGACTATAGCAAGCAATTTATTGAACTTAAGAAAATTGATGAATGAAAGTTATTTTATTAGTTACAGAGATTCAAAATATATGTACCAAATATTTTATTTTATAAAAGTTATGAAAATATACCATATGACAATGCAACTCATGAAAATAAAGAGCCTCTGAATAGTTTCACGACTTTTAATAGCTTGAAATACAAAATTACTTCTCTAATTTTTAGTTAAATCATTATAGTATTGTAAATTGAATGTAAATTTAACAAAAACAAAAAGTAGACTATAGCAAGCAACATATTGAACTTAAAAATATTGATTAATGAAAGTTATTTTATTAGTTAAAAAGATTCAAAATGTATGCACCAAATATTTTATTGCATAATAGTTATGAAAATATACTATACGAGAATCCAACTTATGAAAATAAAGAGCCTATGAATAGTTTGACATCTTTTTAATAGCTTGAAATATGAAATTACTACCCTATTTTTTAGTTAAATCACTACAGTATTTTTAATTGAATGAAAATTTGACAAAAACAAAATGTAGACTATAGTAAGCAACTTATTGAACTTAACAAAATTGATTAACGAAAGTTATTTTATTAGTTAAAAAGATTCAAAATGTTTGTACCAAATATTTTATTATATAAAAGTTATGAAATACACTTTATGACAATTCAAGTCATGAAAATAAAGAGCTTATGAGTAGTTTCACGTCTATTTAATTGCTTAAATAGGAAATTACTACCCTATATTTTAGTTAAATCATTACAATATTGTAAATTGAATCTAAATTTAAAAAACAAAACTTAGACTATAGCAAACAACTTTGTGAACTTAAAAAAATTGATTAACGAAAGTTATTTTATTTGTTAAAAAGATTCAAAATGTATGTACCAAATATTTTGTTGTATAAAAGTTATAAAAATATTCAAGACGACAACGCAACTCATGACAATAAAGAGCCTATGAATAGTTTCACGTCATCTTAATAGCTTGAAATTCCAAATTACTAGTCTATTTTTTTCTTAAATCACTACACTATTGTAAATTTAATCTAATTTAAAATACAAAATGTAGACTATAGCAAGCAATTTATTGAACTTAAAAAAATTGATTAATGAAAGTTATTTTATTAGTTAAAATAAGTCAAAATGTTTGTACCAAATATTTTATTGTATAAAAGTTATGAAAATATACTTTACGACAATGCAACTAATGAAAATAAAGAGCCTATGAATAGTTTCACGTCTTTTTAATAGCTTGAAATACAAAATCACTACCCTATTTTTTAGTTAAATCATTACAGTATTGTAAATTGAATGTAAATTTAACAAAAACAAAATGTAGACTATAGCAAGAAACTTATTGAACTTAAAAACATTGATTAATGAAAGTTATTTTATTAGTTAAAAAGATTCAAAATGTATGTACCAAATATTTAATTTTATAAAAGTTGTGAGAATATACTATACGACAAAGGAACTCATGAAAATAAAGAGCCTATGAATAGTTTCACATCATCTTAATAGCTTGCAATTCCAAATTACTACACTATTTTTTTGTTAAATCATTACACTATTGTAAATTTAATGTAAATTTAAAATACAAAACATAGACTACAGCAAGCAATTTATTAAACTTAAAAAAAATTGATGAATGAAAGTTATTTTATTAGTTAAAGAGATTCAAATTGTATGTATCAAATATTTTATTATATAAAAGTTATGAAAATATACTTTAGGACAATGCAAGTCATGAAAATAAAGAGCCTACGAAGAGTTTCACGTGTTTTTAATAGCTTGAAATACGAAATTAGTACCCTATTTTTTAGTTAAATCATTACACTATTGTAAATTTAATCTAATTTAAAATACAAAACGTAGACTACAGCAAACAATTTATTGAATTTAAAAAATTGATTAATGAAATTTATTATATTACATAAAATGATTTAAAATGTTTGTACCAAATATTTCATTGTATAAGCGTTATGAAAATATACTTTACGACAAAGCAACTCATGAAAATAAAGAGCTTATGAATAGTTTTGACGTCTTTTTAGTAGCTTGAAATTCCAAATTACAACCCTATTTTTTAGTTAAATGGTTTCACTATTGTAAAATTAATATAAATTTAAAATACAAAATGTAGACTATAGCAAACAATTTATTGAACTTTACAAAATTGATTAATGAAAGTTATTTTATTAGTTAGAAAGATTCTAAATATATGTATCAAATCTTTTATTGTATAAAAGTTATGAAAATATAGTATACGATAATGTAACTTATGAAAATAAAGAGCCTATGAATAGTTTGACGTCTTTTTAGTAGCTTGAAATTCCAAATAATGACCCAATTTTCTAGTTAAATGGTTTCACTATTGTAAAATTAATGTAAATTTAAAATACAAAACATAGACCATAGCAAGCAATTTATTGAACTTAACAAAATTGATTAACGAAAGTTATTTTATTAGTTAAAAGATTCAAAAATACATGTATCAACTCTTTTATTGGATAAAAGTTATGAAAATATAGTATACACATAATACAACTCATGAAAATAAAGAGCCTATGAATAGTTTCACGTCTTTTTAGTAGTTTGAAATTCCAAATTATTACCCTATTTTTTAATTAAATGGTTTCACTATTTTAAATTTAATGTAAATTTAAAATACAAAACATAGACTATAGCAATCAATTTATTGAATTTAACAAAATTGACTAACGAAAGTTATTTTATTAGTTAAAAAGATTCAAAATGTATGTACAAAATCTTTTATTATATAATAGTTATGAAAATATACTACACGACAATGCAACTCATGAAAAGAAGTAGCCCATTAATAGTTTCACATCTTTTTAGTAGCTTGAAATTCCAAATTACGACCCTAATTTTTAGTTAAATGGTTTCACTGTTGTAAAGTTAATGTAAATTTAAAATACAAAATGTAGAGTATAGCAAGTAATTTATTGAACTTATAAAAATTGATTAACAAAAGTTACTTTATTAGTAAAAAAGTTCCAAAATGTATGTACCAAATATTTGTTTCTATAAAATTTTTGAAAATATACTATACGACAATGCAACACATAAAAATAAAGAGCCTATGAATAGTTTTACGTCTTTTTAGTAGCTTGAAATTCCAAATTATTATGCTATTTTTTAGTTAAATGGTTTCACTATTGTAAATTGAATGTAAATTTAAAATACAAAACGTAGACTATTATAAGCAATTTATTGAACTTAAAAAAATTGATTAATGAAAGTTATTTTATTAGTTAAGGAGATTCAAAATGTGTGTAAAATATATTTTATTGTATAAAAGTTATGAAAATATACTATACGACAAGCAAGTAATGAAAATAAAGGCCAATGAATAGTTTCAAGTTTTTTTAGTAGCTTGAAATTCCAAATTACGACCTTATTTTTCACTTAAATCATTACACTATTGTAAATTTAATGTAAATTTACAAGACAAAACGTAGAGTATAGCAAGCAATTTATTGAACTTAAAAAAATTGATTAATGAAAGTTATTTTATAGTTAAAAAGATTCAAAATGTATGTACCAAATACTTTATTCATAAAAGTTAAGAAAATATACTATACGACAATCCAACTCATGAAAATAAAGAGCCTATGAATAGTTTGACGTCTTTTTAGTAGGTTGAAATTCTAAATTATGGCCCTATTTTTTAGTTAAATGGCTGCACTATTGTAAATTTAAAATACAAAACGTAAACTATAGCAAACAAATTATTGAACTTAAAGTAACGAAAGTTATTTTATTAGTTAAAAAGATTCAAAATGTATATACCAAATATTTGATTGCAAAAAAGTTATGAAAAATTACTATACGACAATGCAACTCATAAAAATAAAGAGCCTACGAATAGTTTCACGTCTTCTTAATAGCTTGTAATACGAAATTACTACCCTATTTTGTAGTTAAATCATTACAATATTGTAAATTGAATGTAAATTTAAAACAATAACGTAGACTGTAGAAGACAATTTATTGAACTTAACAAAATTGATTAATGAAAGTTATTTTACTTGTTAAAAAGATTCAAAATGTATGTACCAAATATTTTATTGTATACAAGTTATGAAAATATACTATACGAGAATGCAACTCATGAAAATAGAGAGCCCATAAATAGTTTCAAGTCTTTTTAGTTGCTTGAAATTCCAAATTACTACCATATTTTTTAGTTAAATTGTTACACTAATGTAAATTTAAAACACAAAATGTAGAGTATAGCAAAGAATTTTGTTGAACTGAAAAAAATTGATTAATGAAAGTTATTTTACTAGTTAAAAAGATTCAAAATGTTTTTACCAAATATTTTATTGCGTAAAAGCTATGAAAATATACACGAGAATCCAACTCATGAAAATAAAGAGACTACGAATAGTTTCAAGTCTTTTTACTAACTTGAAATTCCAAATTACGACCCTATTTTTTAGTTAAATGGATCCACCATTGTAAATTTAATGTAAATTTAAAATATAAAACGTAGACTATAGCAAGCAATTTATTGAACTTAAAAAAATTGATTAATGAAAGTTATTTTATTAGTTAAAATGATTCAAAATATTTGTACCAAATATTTTATTGTATAAAAGTTATGAAAATATAATATACGGCAATGCAACTCATGAAAATAAAAAGTCTATGAATACTTTCACGACTTCTTAATAGCTAGACATACAAAATTACTACCCTATTTTTTGGTTAAAACATTACATTATTGGAAATTGATTGTAAATTTAAAATACAAAACGTAGACTATAGTAAGCAATTTATTGAATATAACAAAATTGATAAACGAAAGTTATTTTTTTGGTTAAAAAGATTAAAAATGTATGTACCAAATATTTTATTGTTTAAAAGTTATGAAAATATAGTATACGACAATACAACTCCTGAAAATAAAGAGCGTATGAATAGTTTCATGTCCTTTTAGTAGCTTGAAATTCCAAATTACTACCGTATTTTTTAGTTAAATAATTACACTATTGTAAATTTAATGTAAATTTGAAATACAAAACATAGACTATAGCAAGCAATTTAATGAGCTTAAAAAATTGATTAACAAAAGTTATTTTATTAGTTAAAAAGATTCAAAATGGTGTACCAAATATTTTATTGTATAAAAGTTATGAAAATATACTATACAACAATGCAACTCATGAAAATAAAGAGCCCATGAATAGTTTTATGTCTTTTTAGTAGCTTAAATTTCCAAATTACGGCCCTATTTTTTAGTTAAATGGTTTCACTATTGTAAATTTAAAGTAAAATTAGAATACAAAACGTAGAATATAGCAAGCAATTTATTGAACTTAACAAAATTGATTAACGAAAGTTATTTGATTAGTTAAGAAGATTCAAAATGTATGTAACAAATATTTTGTTGCACAAAAGTTATGAAAAAAATACTACAAGACAATGCAACTCGTGAAAATAAAGAACCTATGAATAGTTTCACGTCTTCTTAATAACCCGAAATACGAAATTACTATCGTATTTTTTAGTTAAATCATTACACTATTGTAAATTGAATGTAAATTTAAAATACAAAACCTAGACTATAGAAGCAATTTATTGAACTTAACAAAATTGATTAATGAAAGTTACTTTATTAGTTAAAGAGATTCAAAATGTGTGTACCAAATATTTTATTGTATAAAAGTTATGAAAATATACTATACGACAATGCAACTCATGAAAATAAAGAGCCTATGAATAGTTTCACGTGTTTTTAATAGCTTGAAATATGAAATTACTACCCTATTTTTTAGTTAAATCATTACACTATTGTAAATTTAATGTAAATTTAAAATATAAAACGTAGATTATAGTGAGCAATATATAGAACTTAGAAAAATTTATTAATGAATGTTATTTTATTAGTTAAAAATATTCCAAATGTATGTACTAAATATTTTATTGTATAAATGTTTTCAAAATATACTCTACGATAGTGCAACTCATGAAAATAAAGAGCCTATGAATATTTTCACGTCTTTTTAGTAGCTTGAAATTCCAAATTACGACCCTATTTTTTACTTAAATCATTACACTATTGTAAATTTAATGTAAATTTACAAGACAAAACGTAGAGTATAGCAAGCAATTTATTGAACTTAAAATAATTGATTAATGAAAGTTATTTTACTAATTAAAAAGATTCAATATTTATATTCCAAGAACTTTATTCATAAAAGTCATGAAAATAAAGAGCCTATGAATAGTTTGATGTCTTTTTAATAGCTTGAAATACAAAATTACAACCCTTTTTTTCGTTAAATGAATACACGATTGTAAATTTAAAATACAAAACGTAGACTATAACAAACAATTTATTGAACTTAAAAAAATTGATTAACGAAAGTTATTTTATTAGTTAAAAAGATTCAAAATGTATATACCAAATATTTGATTGCAAAAAAGTTATGAAAAAAATACTATACGACAATCTAACTCATGAAAATAAAGAGCCTATGAATAGTTTCACGTTTTTTTAATAGCTTGAAATACGAAATTACTACCCTATTTTTTAGTTAAATCATTACACTATTGTAAATTGAATGTAAATTTAAAACAATAACGTAGACTGTAGAAGGCAATTTATTGAACTTAAAAAAATTGATTAATGAAAGTTATTTTATTAGTTAAAGAGATTCAAAATGTGTGTACGAAATATTTTATTGCATACAAGTTATGACAATATACTATACGACAATCCAACTCATGAAAATAAAGAGCCTATAAATAGTTTCACGTCTTTTTAGTAGCCTGAAATGCCAAATTACGACACTATTTTTTAGAGTCTATAAATAGTTAAATAATTACACTATTGTAAATTTAATGGAAATTTAAAAGATAAAACCAAGACTATAGCAAGCAATTTATTGAACTTGACAAAATTGATTACCGAAAGTTATTTTATTAGTTAAAAAGATTTAAAATGTATGTACCAAATATTTTATTACATAAAAGTTATGAAAAAATATTATACGACAATGCAATTCATGAAAATAATGTGCCTGTGAATAGTTTCACATCTTCTTAATATCTTGAAATATGAAATTACGACCCTATTTTTTTAGTTAAATCATTACACTATTGTAGATTGAATGTAAATTTAAAATACAAAACGTAGACTATGGTAAACAATTTATTGAACTTAAAAATATTTATCAATGAAGGTTATTTTATTAGTTAAGAAGATTCAAAATGTATGTACCAAATATTTATTTGTATAAAACTTATGAAAATATACTATACGACAATGCAACGCATGAAAATAAAGAGCCTATAAATGTTGAGATAATGTTTTGATGATGACAAATATATTTTTGAAATTAAGCTTTGATTGTTGGTTTTCAAAAAGTTTTTAGAAAACTTCGAGTTTTTAATGAAATGTTTGAGAGAACTCGAGTTTTATGTTTTAGAACTCGAGTTACAGTGTTTAAAAATGTGTTCAAAATCTCAAACTTTCAAGAGAACTCAAGTTTTGATTCGAGTTATATCAAAACTCGAGTTCTGAGTTTCAAAACTCGAGTCTCGGGTGTTGAAAAAGGTTTTAGAAATGTAAAACTTTTAAAGGAACTCGAGTCTGAATGAAAGTTATCTCAAAACTCAAGTTTCATGTTTTAAAACTCGAGTTTCGTTCATTGGAAGTCTTTTGGAAAATCAAAACTCACAGTGGAAACTCAAGTTATGTTGGACGTTTTGGCAGAACTCATGTTTCGTTTTATAGAACTCGAGTTTTGGGCTCTCAAATGGTTTTGAAAAATGAAACTTCCTTTCAGAACTTGAAGTTCCAGTGGAAGTTTTGCTAGAACTCGAGTTGTGTGTCTCAGAACTCGAGTTTTGAAGAGAGAGAAACGAAACTCTCTTCTCAACTTCAAGTTTAAGTGAAAGCTTTGACAGAACTCGAGTTTTGCGTTTTCAGAACTCGAGTTTCGGGCTGAGGAAAATTTTCTAAACTTCAAAACCTCTTTCCAAACTTGAAGTTTCGCTTAGAGTTTTCATAGAACTCGAGTTTCGTGATATTAAACTCGAGTTTCAAGAACCAAACTTGTTTTAAACCTAAAACTTCCAGTGCAACTCGAGTTTCATATAAAAGTTTTGTTTTAAAATTCTTATAACTTGAAGTTTTATGAAGGAAAACCCGAGTTTCGAATGGAAAACCTGTTTTGACTCAAAACTCTCAAGGAAACTCGAGTTACAATGAAATTTATGTTATGAAAAGTGTCAGAACTTGAAGTTTTACCAAATGAAACTCGAGTGTCGAAGAGTGCAAAACATTTTGGCCTACTGGAACTCCTGGAAACCCGAGTTATGAGTTTTACAACTCAAGTTCTATCAAAACTCTTATTCAAAATCGAGTTTCAACAAAATTTATGTGATTTCCTCTTTGAAAATTCTTCAATAACTCGAGTTTTGAAGAGACAAAACTCGAGTTCCACCTTTTGACAATGGTGCAGTGTGTCAGCGACTTTAAACTGATTCCAAAATCTTTCCTTTTTCATGCAACGATTATTTGAATCAAACCAACCATCATAAATGCTTATCTGACTTATTTATTAACAAGGAATGAAGTTCAGATTGCCTGAACAAAAAGAGATTCAACGGACAAAATCTCAGATCTTCATTCTACCTACTGTCAGAAAATTGC
Organism: Vachellia collinsii; assembly: GCA_006871305.1. Classification (NCBI taxonomy): domain Eukaryota; kingdom Viridiplantae; phylum Streptophyta; class Magnoliopsida; order Fabales; family Fabaceae; genus Vachellia; species Vachellia collinsii. The sequence continues at coordinate 740 of QFDD01008684.1, read as the reverse complement.
AAACGCATTCAATGCGGGAAGGTGAACAAAGACAATGGGTTTAACGGAAATATTAATGTCTCTAACGGACATTTAATCTTCTCACCTATAAAAGGTGAAGCATTCAAGTCTCAGTAACTAGAAGAGAACGCATATACGAGAAATAGAATTCATTACGCTTCACCTACTTACTCTATTTTTCATACTCTCATTAAAGAGCTTCAGTGTTTATCACTAAATTCTCATAAAAGAGAATATTCTTGTTCATTTTATTGAATTTGCGAGAGTTGCTCAAGGTTGGAGAACCTTGAGGTGGTATAGACACGAGCAAAAGTGTCTGTGGGTTAGTTTGAGTTAGGAAGGGGGAGAGTCCTTCTTCTGTCCGATTGTAATCTATTTGAGATTAGTGGATTGAGAAAAGCTCAGAGGTATCTAAGGACTGGACGTAGGTCAAGAGGACCGAACCAGGATAAATTTCTGTGTCTTTTTTTATCATACTCTATTATAGCTTTCAACGTTTGCGAAAATTTTTATTAGACCAATTCACCCCCCTCTTGGTCAAATCCGATCCTAACAATAAATAGTTTGACATCCTTTTAAAAGCTTGAAATTCCAAATTATTAATATTTTTTAGTTAAATCTTTGCACTATTGTAAATTGAATATAAATTTAAAATACAAAACGTAGACTATAGTAAGCAATTTATTGAACTTAAAAAAATTTATTAATGAAAGTTATTATATTAGTTAAGAAGATTCAAA
>QFDD01008683.1:0-12123 GCA_006871305.1 Vachellia collinsii | reverse complement strand
GGGAGGGGAACAATTGCCTTGATCATGTGGGCCTTGTCTTCAAGTCGAAGCATTAATGAATGAAGGGAGAGGGAGTAAATAAGGATAGATGGCAATTGGACAAAAACCATAATTATTTTTTTTTTTATTTTTTTGGCCAACGACAAAAAACATCATTATTTGTGTCATAGAAGCAGCCTCATCAACGTGGCACACCACATCCTATTGTTGTTAACATAAAAAATTATTTTGGAATCTAATTGGTTAAGTGTCATCCCATCACCCAACCATTTGCCTCCATTTTCATTTCCAATATTAAAATATCAACCCTTTATTCTTCAAATATGACGAAAATTTGGTCAATTTATGGTACACAGTACATAACGAATGATATTTATAATTTACGGATATTTTGACTCACTTTAAATCTTTGATATTTAATTAACATGTGATTGAATTCATTGATTATGGTTATTTTCAACAATTTTATTTATTTATTTATTTATTGTTTTCAGGTGTTCCATATATACATATATATATATATATGATCTAATTAGGCGTGTTTTTACAAATAACAACCAATATTAAAGATTGTTTGACACTATTTTGAATAGGAGGATATAAACCAATAAGGATTTTAAGGGGGAAAAGACATTGCAATAAACATATTTGGATAATGTTTACAAAATTATCATTATATACCCATTAATGGTTGCCATGAAAAGAAAGTTCACATAACACAATATTGCAAGAGACATTATTTTATAAAATAGTAGACTAATGTTAATTTTTCTTAGTTAATACAATCTACACCTGCCTATAAACATGTTAATATTGCTCAGTGGTGGTGACATCGCCACTTAGGCAACTTGTGGTTAACATATTAATGTTAGTATTAATCTTATTGGTGAAGGAGATGGTATTTTTATCCTGGGATTGAAAGACAAAACTAAAAATTAGGAGCATTGAATGCTAAGAATAGGACAGACATCTTTCCACAGCTTACATGTCTCTCGTTCATTCTTCAACGTTGGTCATTTCTCCTTCTTCCAATTGTCTGGTCTGCTATTGCTTTGAGGAGCCAAATTCGGAATCAGTAGGAACTTGAATCTCTTTGGTCCAAACTCAACTGAACAAAACAAATAAAAATTAATGGTCATGTAATTAAATAAATAAAAATAAGTGAGGGGAAAGTGAACTTTTTAACATGATAGGGAGTAATAACCGAAGAAAATAGCAACCAGACTCCGATCATCTTCCTTGTTTTTTCCCTCGCAAATGCAATAGACTAGCTGCAGCGTTTCCTTTGAATATCTAAGCACAACCGATCCTGTCAAAGTACTAAGGGAATTCGGGGGATTTTTCTTTTTGGAGCTCGGACATTATTGAGTTTGGAAATGGATTCAAGTTCACTTCTTTTTTTTCTTTCTTCTGTGTCATGTTACAGAGATGGTTACTGAAACGCCCCATTTAAAGCACGAACCTTGCAGATATATCTTATCTGCTTATTGATGGATGAAGGCGAATAATAGGCTACAAGAAGGTTCAGCCCAAGAACTCGACGGCATTGCTAACGTTTGGGAAGCAACGGTTAACAAACAGAGTGTTCGGCTAGGAAGAAAGAAAACAACGTAATCGGGTCAATGTCTGTGGATAATGACGACGGAGATAATCTGCCTGGAGAAATCTATCACGTCGAGAAGTTTCTCTCCAATGGGGAATTCTATTCTGGCCAATGGTGCGATCATCTTCCTCATGGTCAAGGAAAGTACTTGTGGATTGACGGGTGTATGTATGTGGGTGAGTGGGAAAAAGGAAAAACCAACGGTAAAGGAATGTTCAGTTGGCCAAGCGGGGCTACATATGAAGGAGAATTCAAAAATGGGTATATGGATGGTGTGGGTACTTACATCGGTTCATCTGGAGACACATATAAAGGGTCTTGGGTGATGAATATGAAATATGGGAAAGGGACAAAAAGCTACCCAAATGGTGATTACTATGATGGAGAATGGAGGAAGGATTTTCAGGACGGTCATGGGAGGTATCAATGGAGGAAAGGGAATTATTATATCGGACAATGGAAAAATGGCAAGTTCAATGGGACTGGTTCATTGATGTGGACAGATGGGAATAGGTATGATGGGAGCTGGGAAGACGGTTTGCCCAAAGGGAATGGAACATTCGGATGGGCTGATGGGAGTTTCTACGTTGGGGTTTGGAGTAGAGATTCAAAAGAGCATAGAGGAACTTATTATCCTGCAGGTTGTACTTCTTTTTGTCATAAAGATTGGGACCCTCAAGAGGTGTTTTCTGCTGTTTTTACTGATTGTGTAGTCTGCTCTTGTGAGGGTGTGCCAATTTATCCTTCAGATAAGAGGCTACACATGCCTGAGATGGTGGCTATGTTGCAGTCAGTTTCTAAGAAGGGAAGTGATAGTGGGAGGACTAGGTGGATGTCTGCGGATGCAAGGCTTAATTGCTATGGCAGTGAAGAATTCCGTCGTAATTCTGATGTAGATAGGAGAGCAAGTGATGGGTTTGAAAGTTCAGGGAACTTTCAGTTTGAAGAATGTATTTCAAGAGGGAGTATACCGCCAAATTTGAGACTAAAGCCTCCTAAGAGACAGGGGGAGACCATATCCAAAGGGCATAAGAACTATGACCTTATGCTTAATCTGCAGCTAGGAATCAGGTACTGATGATAGCTGTTATTTAATTCCTGTTTTTTTAATATGACATTTTAGGTTCAGTTAAGCTTTCAATCTTCGTCTTCTTTCATTAACTTCTGATCCTAATATTTGGAGTGATAGCTTGAATTTGCTAAAATGGGTTTTCGGCTATGATATGTGTGTACAAAAACATGGTGTGATTTAAATGAGACTTACCTTGTTTGGTGCTGATATTCACTAAAGGTTATTAATTTCTTGTGCCGTAGCACAGACATTCTGTTGGAAGACCTGCACCAAGTGCATCCCTTGATTTGAAGTCTTCTGCATTTGACCCCAATGAAAAAGTTTGGACCAAGTTTCCATCAGAAGGATCGAAGCACACGCCACCTCACTCATCTTGTGAGTTTAGATGGAAAGATTATTGCCCAGTGGTGTTCAGGTCAGGCTTCAGACAAAACTGTTAACATTGAAATATACTTTGTTTATACACAAAAATGTGTGTTGGTTAGGTGAACTGTTTTTTTGCAGTATAAACTGCTGAGTGCTTACTTGATGAGAATGCTCTTGAAAATTGGTGGGCCTAAGAAAAATGTATAACCTTTTATCTGGAGGCACAAAGAGGTTGGTGATATGCTTTTGAGAAGAATGTGTATATAACGCAAACATTGGGAATGTGCGCAAACAATCCTAGTTATACTTGATTTGCAATTGTTTCATAAGTCATAATATTAGCATTGCTGATAGTGTTAACTTTGTTTGTGAGAATACTTTTTTCAGTAACTATGCGAGGGAATTGTTCATTGCTTTTTGATATTTTCAGGGCTCTCAGAAAATTGTTCAAAGTAGATCCGGCTGATTACATGTTATCCATATGTGGGAATGATGCCCTTCGGGAGCTCTCATCCCCTGGAAAAAGTGGAAGCTTTTTCTATTTGACCCATGATGACCGATACATGATAAAGACAATGAAGAAGTCTGAGGGAAAAGTGAGTTGCCTTGAAATTGGCTGGATGTGTTATAAGCCACGAGTTCTTGAATTTCTTCAACAATTTGGAATCATAATCATTATCATGCCCATCGAGAATTATGAAGTTTCACTACTTATGTTGAATAATGTATACGTAAATTCATAGAATGAATGTAAATACATGGAAGGTCAAGAAATACTACACATTCATTAAAAAAGTTGTACAACTTGGCAGGGTATGTAAAACGCTTTAAAAGCTATTTCAAATTTATATGGTTGCTATCACACCCAACTTCGATGTGATTCTATTGTTTCCTGAATTGCATAGGAAATTTATTTTTTGGATAAAACTCAACTTCATAATGTGATTTCAGGTTCTCTTGCGCATGCTTCCTGCATATTACAATCACGTTCGAGCTTTTGAAAACACTCTAGTGACCAAGTTCTACGGTCTCCATTGTGTTAAACTAACAGGTGCACAGAAGAAGGTAATGCATAGGTGTGAAGAAACTTGTACTTGAATGAAACTTTTTACTTTTTAATACATTATAAATTTCAGGTTCGATTTGTCATCATGGGGAATCTGTTCTGTTCTGAATTTTCCATTCATAGGCGATTTGACTTAAAGGGCTCTACCTTTGGTCGTACAACTAATAAACCTGAGTCAGAAATAGATCCAACGACTACCCTTAAAGACCTTGACCTAAATTATCTTTTCCGGTTGCAGAAGGACTGGTTTGAGGAATTTTGCGTGTAATTTTCTTGCTAACTACTTTGATTCCTTCTTTCATGTTTGTTTGTGTCCATGCATGCATGCGTATTTGTTATGGAGCATAATTTTATTGTTTGTCTCGTCCTTATTGGCTACTTATGGGTAACAATTAAGTCTTTTGGAGCTAAACTTTAATGAAAATGGTAATGAGAACAGTGGTCTACAAATACCTGATTGGATATAAATTATGGCTGGCATAAAATGTCCTATGTTCGTTTCTTTCGTTTCTTTGAATTGTAAGACTAAAGGGTCAAACCAATTACTTGTATTGGAATCAATCTCATATCACTGAAATGGTCTCACTATTGCATAAACTACAAATTTTCTGCGTTTTTCACTCTTACATTTGTGCGCTTAACATGGCCTCACTGAGTTAACTTGAAATATATGGAATCTTTGGGAGGTAGATTATTTTATTTTCTGAGCATGCCTTTGCGCAGGCAAGTGGATAGGGACTGTGAATTACTTGAACAGGAAAGGATAATGGATTATAGTATGTTGGTTGGTCTTCATTTCCAAGAAAGGCAAACTAGTAAAAATTCTCTTACGCCTACCCATACTTCAGGAGGTTTCACTCCTAAAGGTTGTAACTTGTACCCTTTTTTCTTTTTGACGCTATCTTCAATATGAATCTTTGCTAACTATATGAACAAATCTTTTAACAGATGGTGTCTTTGACAACGGTGGAACCCCTCGTCTCTCAATAGCAGATAGAGACAAGCTTCTCATAAGTTCTAGTCGGTATGGTCATTCAACCATGCCTACTCTTGTTTATTACAGTTATTTTCTATTTTAATGAGGAAAAAAAAAATTCGAAAGTTCCTTAGCTGGTTGCTGAGAGCTTTTTTAATCTCTTAAAATTATTACCAGTGGAGGAACTTCTTCATGGAATCAATAGTGTTGAGTTCTATGAATGTTTGCATGTTATAGTTTTGCTTCGTTCCTTTTTGTTATTAAAAAAACCCTTAGAAAACTTCAGTAACTATACCAAACTTTGCTTTTTTTCTAATTCCAATTCAACAAGCATGTGGTCACCCTGTTCAGCTCAGAGAGATGTAACTGTCTAATTTCCACCTAGTCTTGCTTTGCTTCTTCTGAGTTTGACATTGATACTTCAACGGTTCCTCACCTCTTCTTAACTTTTCACTATCATTTGTTGATTCTCTACAGCCAAGAATTTTTTCTTGTTCCTCTACTGTCATGCATTGATTATGATGAGGAAGAAATTTGGTTTCATGCTTCAAATATTAGGTGTTTGCTATTAGGTTCATTAACAAGTCTATAACCTGTGAAAGAAATTTATTGGAGAAGTTGATAGCAAATACTGAAGAACTTGATTTAATTATTTCCTGATAATCAAAATGACAATAAACATTTTTTTCCATAAAATAAGCATTGTGTTTCCCATTGTAGGTTGCCGTCCATTCAACTAGGCATAAATATGCCAGCGAGGGTTGAACGAACTGTGAGAAGAAATGAGGGTGAAACTCCTCAGCTGGTTGGAGAACCAACAGGGGAAATATATGAAATTATAATCTTTTTTGGCATCATAGACATATTACAAGACTATGATATCAGCAAAAAGCTTGAGCATGCTTACAAAGCAATGCAGTATGATCCCACGACAATATCTGCCGTTGATCCTGGGCTATACTCAAAGCGCTTTCGTGATTTTATCTTCAAAGTTTTTGTAGAAGACGCTTAAGAAGGTGAAGTTTTGATGCTAAATATTCAATTTACAGCCAGAGACCATCAGAGAGAAGCATTTATGGCAATGAGTTCACTAATCAGTACATTCATTCCCATTTTGGCCCCAACCATGCTGATTGGGGGGCTGTTTTATGAGGGCCAGAGGATACAGATCACATCTGAATGGAAAAAACTTAGGACAAATTATTTTCAGCAGTTGAATGAGGTTATTCAACAGAAATCCAACAAATGAAAGAAAATTTTCTAAAATAATCTATGATAGCTGAAATTGTGTTCACTATATGCATGTGCATGCAATGGTCCAAATTTAATCCAAAACTTTGGAGTCTGTGTCAGATTGTGCAGACTTAATCTGAGTCATTGCGCGCACAAACATACATGTGATAAAGATACACAAGAATTTGTCCAATGATATGAGAAGCTTGTCTTTCTGTTAGAAAACCGCATAGCAAATGCTGGAGAAAAGCACTATAATTGCATTTCCCCCCTCGTTATCATCATCATCACATGTTTCACTTTTGTGAAGGTCATCATAATCATAGGAACAGGAAAAATGTTTGTTGTATTCAATGTTGTTAAGAGAGCCACCCTAGTATTTTGCAATTTGTAAATGAATACACCCTAGAAGGGTCAAAGCAGAATTAGAAATCATTCTTTTTGGTGGCCATTTGTTGTTCCCAGGGGAGTCTCTGGGGTTTGGGCACTGAATAAAAATGTACAGAAAGAAGGTGAAGAAGATGGGGTTAGTTTGTATGTAAAGAATGTTTAGATCAATCATCTTATTTGCCTTGGAACAGGATCTGGTATTCACTTTTTTTTTTTTTTAATTCAGTGAAGTAGGTTATTCTTTTGTCAAATGATGCCTCCTCTTTCATGTTATGGTTTTCTCTCAATTTGTTGAAATTTTATTGGAGTTTTGTAGACATTTCCTTTGTTCTTAGAATATTCAAAGATATCTCTTGAAACAAAATTTTATATTTTTCCCTGGTCAAACTTCTATTTTCTTTTTCTAAACTGAAACATTCCCAGCTTAAATAAATAACTTTAATAACAGTTAATCGGAGGGCATTTTGGTGAATTACTTTAAAATTAGATCAAAATATGAAGTTAGTTTTACCTTTAATGAAGATGCATGTTTGTGAATATTTTAAAAACATGATATAGAGATATATGTAATTTCAAAACAATTCAAATAAGAAAACAAATTTACTTCGCTGCAAGTACATTGCACTAGTTCCATAACAAAACTTAAGCCTTGAGAGGACCACTTTGAGGTGGGTTGAAACCACATACAAGGAGACTCACCTGAGTCTGCTAGGATCATTATTATTATCACGAGTACAGGAATGCAAAAACAATACATGACTTATATCACAGCTACAGCACACTTATTATTAACGAAGTACAATATTCACAAACCATAACATGAAAGCCAAATAATCTATTAAGATTAGTCTTTTCCACACGGCATCAAGGCACCCGCTAGAATCGATGCATGACAATGAGGTTATGTTCTTTTTCTAGCTATGATCCCCAGCAAGAACCTATTCTCTTATCAGAATGCCTCAGAAGTTTTGTTGGGATTTGTAAACCTCATGACCGGAAGCGGCAGGAGTTACCGGACACAACCTAACAGAAAAGGAGTATGGTATGGCAGGAACAAGATATTGCTGGTGCACAGATGGGGTCCAGCTATCGTCTCCACCCAAACCCATGTGCTTGTGGTCAAGATGAACCTGTAGTATCATAAAATAAAACAAATTGAACAGATGAAATGGGAAAGTGATGACTGCCTATGATCATTTTTGTAGAAATTACAAAAACAGAGATGCTGATGCAACTAAATTACCTCAATGTTATCTCCTTCAACGAGTTCTTCATCGTGTGTGGCCCGGGCAAGCTCTGAAGTGCTATAATAGCTTGCACTCATTTGCATAGGTGGAGAGCTACCATACCTTGAAGCATATATTCCAAAACCATCTTTGTTTCTGAATGTCACCCATCTGACATCCGTCCTACCTGAACATTCCCCAGGAACGATATAGGGAACATGCAAGTCACCGACACTTTGCTCATAGATCCCCACATGTGCAGCTGCCTTTCTATCTGGATAACACTCGAATGGACCTCTTCCATACCACCTTACTTGATCCAATGTTTTTTCCAAATTGAACTCAATTCCCACACGAGGTAATGGAGGAAGATCAGAATTTGGTTCCACATCACATTCCACAGTGACATCCCCAGAAGCATAAATGGTGTAGACCATATTGATTTTAATTAAAATATTCGATTTATTTTGCTGAGAAACACCATGAAAAACCACCAAAATTTTAACCAAGCTCTTTGTTGTACTCTGTATGGTACAGCTTTCAGTAATATAGTGGAGGCTGTCAAGTTCAGCAGCTTTCCACCTGGAGAGATAACTATGGGGTCCTCCTCCTTTGTCGTTATCAGTAGGAGCTCGCCAGAAACTTGGTAGTATGCCTTTACTCATCAGATGAACTCCTTTAACCTAGCATTTAGCAGAATTAGATTAAAAACTTTATTTATTCAACAATTAAAATAGCTGTAAAGTCAAACAAGGATTTGCAAATCCCATATTCAAGATGACAAGCTGATTCTCTAGGTACATGATAAAACTATCACTGAAGTATGCTTCAGTACTTTTATATGTTTATTGTCACTGTCTAATCACATCATGCCATGTATTCTATTAACGAACCAAGAACCAGAAAAATAATAAAAATCAATAAAATATATTCATTCAATAAATCAAAATGACCAGGGGTGACACGTTAGACTGATGAATGATCATTGGCCTACATAGGCTATCCTAACTAAAATCATCAGTAAACTCAAATAACAAGTAATGAGCCTTTAAAAAGATAATACTACAGGAAAAAATATCCGTAGCAAATACCTTCAATGTTATCTCCACAAATCTTCATTATGCCAATTCAACAATGAACCTCAATACCAATTAAAAATTACATTATGAAAGAAATAAAATAAGCAATTATATCTTCTCATTATTCATATTACCTTCCAGCTTTCGACTGTGCCTGTTTTGAAGTTGAAGGTTATGTCCCATATATCTTGATGGCTAACTTTGGTGATATCTCCTTGAATTGCAGTGCGAAGAGCGTCACCACTAATATTAATGGCCTGGACAAAATATTCAGCCATGAAATAGTAAATACTACAAATAACGAATGCCTGGAATATTGCCAAATTACTAGGCCCATGGGCGTAATTTCTAATTCAAGTTAATGTGAAAGTTAAAAGTTACATGAGGAGCAATGTCTCTGTGGGCAGGCAGATGAACTTGTGTTGATGAAATGATATGGCCAGCTTCAACCCAACGGGTGGAGTTCAAAAGCTTAGCATTTATATTCAGAAATATTTCTTCTGCAACAGATGAACACCAAAGAGAATACCATGGACCTGACTGCCAATCTACAGTATAACTACTTTGAGGTTTTATAGGGGTGAGACTTAAAATTCCTGACCCAAGGTTGCATCCATCTGCATGAGCACTCCAGCTGAACTCCAATCCTTGTGTCGCTTCAAAAAAATGAGCATTTGTGATCTACAAGGCAAAATTTGAGTGAGATATCAAGAATAATTCTGACCCAGGCAAATGAAAACCCTCATAAAATGAGTACCTCTAATTTTCCTTCCCGCAGTGTCACCTTGATTGGTTGGTATAAGTACTTGACTTCTGAAACAATCAAAGCCATGAATTGTTGTGAAAAAGAGTGAACATTGAAATACGAGAAGATGGAATGCAAGGATGATATATCATATCAGCTCACCATGTAATACAGGATGAGGAGTTCGGTCAGGCCATGTGAGACCATTTAAACAAAAATTCAAGTCATTAGGAACATCCCCAAAGTCACCTCCATATGCCCAATGCTTTCTACCATCTTCTCCGTCCTTCAACAGGGCCTATGAGCAAAAAGAATGGTCTTTCAATCCTATAAAATGATTTTCTAATGTAGACAATTGTATGTGTTCAATATAACAATCTGTGAATCCAATTGAAAAACTCTCAACTAAGATACAACACGCGCATGCATGCGCGCACACAAGCTCTCCATAATTTGGAGAATGAAAATGTTGATCAAGAGGCCATGCAAATCATATATCATGGAAGTAAATAAGGCATCACCTATCTGTTGACAAAATAAATAAATGCATCTTAGCATGCTCAAGGCATACGTTGAGCATGCTCAATAAATAAATAAATGCGTTCTGTTCATGCACATGATGTTGGTAAGTCATCAATTTGCCGTAAAATCAAGGAACACTCACCTGATCAACCCAATCCCAAATAAAGCCTCCTTGAAGTCCAAAAGTGCTGTCAATTGCTTCCCAATATAAATGTATATTTCCATTACTGTTTCCCATCGCATGAGAATACCTGTCATTTATGCATTATAGATATCAAAAGGTCGCCATAATCAACACTGGGTAAAGGAGACACCTGCAGGGGGCATCATAGCTATTGATGTCAAACTGAAATATAGTAGGGTCCTTTAGGTTAAAACATACTCGCATAGTATTAGAGGACGAGTTTCAGTTGGATCATTTGCAATTTTCACAATGTCCCAAACACGCATATACATGGGGCACACAATATCTGTACTGGATGTTCTAGATCCACCTCCCTCGTAGTGTAATAACCTTGTAGAATCTCGTCCTCGAATCCAACCTATTCACATTCAAATTAATGACAAAATATGCAAAAGATTAAGAAAAAAATAGGAGCAGAGGGATTCATGACATAAATAGTGGGCCTTCCTATATATTTTATATTACATGTAAATATATAGATGTATCGAATTACACCTTCAGTCTCCATACACATTTATCTTATTCAGCAAGTAACCATTCACTTGCTCCACTCCCATGTCCCAATCTGTTCAGGATGCAAAGTCCAAAATTTTTTAGTCTTCTCCTAAAGGTATTTTAATTTCAGCTCATTTATCCGCTTGAATTACTCTAGTATATCGTGTTTTACCAATCTTGATTGCCAACAAAGTGACTTAACCGTCAATGCTATGTGTCACATGAGTGACATAAATATAACTAGAAAAATAGTGCATGAATATACTTTATCGATTTGCATTAAGAACAAAGGCAATTCTATGGAATCAATTCATTGGAAGATTTACCCCCAATCAGTCAGAAGATTTCAATTCAGTTTCAAAAAGCATAACAAATGAGATAATGATATGCTTGTTAGCATAACCTAACTCAAGTTTAGTACCGGCTAAAGCAGAATGATTTGGTCCATATCCAGATTCATTCCCCAATGACCAAGAAATAATGCATGCATGGTTTTTGTCTCTCTCAACCATGCCAATCACACGATCCAACATTGCTGCTGCCCAACTTGGTTCCAATGTAGGATGCTTGAGATGATGAGAATAGTCAAAACCATGCGTCTCAATGTTGGCTTCATCTATCATATACATGCCAAACAGATCACAGAGCTCATACCAGCGAGGATGTTGGGGATAATGGCTATTCCTCACAGCATTAACATTGTTTTGCTTCATTAAGACTAAATCCTGCATGCAAAGCCATCATTAGTTTCTGAACTCATTCAGTTGAGGTAAAATGAATATAAAAGACTCTATAACATGTAAGAAAAGACAAGAAATACCTTGACCATGCAGGATTCTATGTTTGTCTTCCCCACACGTGGATGATGTTCGTGCCTGTTCACCCCTCTTATTATGATTGCATGCCCATTAACAAGCAGCTGTTTGTGAGCTTTAGATACTTTTTTGAAGCCTACCAGACATGATTCACAATCAACAAGGCGGCCAAATTGATCTTTGAGGGTGACAACTAGGGTATAGAGGTGAGGCTGTAAGAAAATGCAGAGTCAACCATAGACAAATGGTCAATAATTGAATGAGTGGTGGCAAGCAACTCAGAAATTTGTAGGATATTAGTTGAAGAGTAAGTATAAGAGAAAGTTTGATTATTTCATCATCATTTGTCAA
>QFDD01008682.1:0-13359 GCA_006871305.1 Vachellia collinsii | reverse complement strand
TATATTTTTGAAGACCGGATATTCAAATTGCAGAATTAAGATGGCTGGAGGGTGAAACAAACGTAACAATCAGGCGTAAAGACTGTTTTGATGGATATCTGGGTTCCATGGAAGAAGATGGGTCTAATGTTTTTGCAGATTGGGTCAAGAACAACAACATCAAAACTGTAAGTTCTTGACATATAACACCCTTGTGAAAAAAAGATTGGAACTCCAAGTGTTACATGGCACTCCTTCATGGTAATTAGTTATTTCTAAAAATGTGTGTGAAAAATTCTTAACATATAATCTTTAATCATATGCGTCCAAACTACTCATTAATATATAGTTAGGACAAAAATAAACCTCATATATAATTCTTATATTAAAAAAACGAAAGAATATCTAATTTATGATGTATGATACAAGACTATTGACCTTTTTGTCTTTATTTTTTAAAGGGGCCAATCAATATTCAATAACTATATGTAGTTTTGTTGAGGTGATTTGATTAGAAGGTTGTGATTAATAATTAGTTAATTATTATGGTTTTTGTGTCGGTTGGTGGTGAAGTTGGTGGTTGTGGGAGTGTGCACAGATATATGTGTTCTGGACTTTGTGTGTTCCACCATGTCAGCTAAGAACAGAGGATTTCTGAAGCCTCTGGAGAAGGTAGTGGTTTACTCAAATGGGTGTGCCACCTTTGATTTCCCTCTTGATGTTGCCAGAAACATGAAAGGAGCTTTAGCTCATCCTCAGGTAAACATCTCACACACACAAAAATACTTTCACACGCACACCCTCTCACATCAAACATTGTTTACTGTTTGATATAAATGTTGGAGATAGAAAAAGGAAAAATCACAGTGATATCCTGAATAATAAATGTAATCACTAAAAGTTTTCATAATAAATAAGCAGTAGGAATCTGTTATCATTTCTTATACCGAAATTTATTATTGCATATTGATCACTTGTGAGACTTTTCAGTGATTACATTCATTTCTTTAGAATATCATAGTTGTTTTTCCAAAAAAAAAAACAATTGTAATATTTTTATTGGTCTAGATGCTTAAATTTTTAATCTTTTCTAGGTATATGTTCATCTTTTATCTTTAACTAGATGATGGGATTCATGCATTGCATGGAGCCCCTGTATAAAGTCAAAAGTGTTTACAACTTATATTACATCTTATTTTTAATGTAAAAGTTAATTGACTTTTTGAAGAGATCATTAAAGCAAAATAAATGACTTAAACGTATTTATATCTATCATTAGATTATACATGAGTTTATAAATTAAGTAAATTGGTTTGAGAAAAATGATAAATATAAATATTTTGAAGTAATTTATTTAGCTTCTTTAATCTCTAAAAAAAACCAACCGGCTATCATATTAAGAATCAGAGCCACTATATAACATGCATTTTAATAGTTTTATTACATATATAGATACAGATTTTATTCAATGTAATCAAGTGACATTGGGCTCTAACAATATGAATGCATTTTGTTTTTACAGGAGTTTATGCATCATGTAGGTCTGTATATGGCAAAAGAGAGAGGAGCCAAGATAGCCAACCAAGTGTTGTTTGGTGATATGAAGCCATGAGGCAGTTGAACAATCATGTTTATATATATATATATATATATATATAGGTGGTGACTCCTCAAGAGTTTTATTTAATATTATCATGATAATATGTGAAATTAGACCATGGACTTATACTTCACATAAAGTTTAAGATGGGTCGCCAATATTCTATGATCCATGTAGATATATAAATATGCTTGTTTTGCCAAAGATATATAAATATGTTGTAATAAGCTGAAAATGATCATTTGGAGATAATCTTGAGTTTGAATTATATTATTATTATTATTATTAAAGTAAAAAATTATTATTCTTGTTATTGTTGTTGTAAATATGTAATATATGTGTAAAAGTAAGTAGTCACATGTGTAATACATAACGTTGAGGCCATATTATTATGAGATTTATGAAAAGATATAAATTTCATATAAATTGCATAGAGCTGAATGTTTGACATGGGCACATGGCCATGCTCATTTTATTATTTGGTTATTATGCATTTTGAAATAATTAATTCATTAAGTCATGAATTCAAATTTTACTGTTAATGTGAGCATAATCAATTTGTAAATATTTGCAAGCAATCTTTTTTTATTCGATAACTATATTTGTAACTAATCTTGGATGACTTCAAATTAGGAAAATTGCTAGTCTTTGGAGACTCAATAAAAAATACTAAGTTATTACTTTTGGTCTTTAATATAATATCAATTTGATCAATTTAAAAACATCAATGAAATTAAATAAATTACTATCTAATTAGAACATATAATACATGATCTCTCTAGAAATAATTATCCATATAATTAGATTATGTCAATTTATAAATCAAGCAAATTAATTTGAAGAGAAATAATAGATATAAATATTTTAAACTAATTTATTTAATTTATATTAAAGATGGAAAACAATATTTGTTAAAAAATGAAGGGAAATTTAATTTTATGGTCCCTTAATTTTTGATCCGGTTATAAATCAGCTCTGAACTTTGATCGATGCAATTCAGTCCATATAGTTTTAACTCGGTTATAACTTAATTCCTGAACTTTGATTTACTACAACTCAATTCCTATAATTTTAATTATTTGATAATTTAATTTCTATATTTTTAAAAATAAATTATATATATAATAAAAGGCCATGCACTGAAAATTGAGTTGAGGGAACAGAAATACTAATCTTCGCAGAAATGAACGAACGGAGAAATCAATTCGAATGTGCCTTGCTTCCATGATAAGTAAGCTAGCAGCAGAAATTCGAAAACGTGGTGCGAAGGATCGAAGACCACGAGAAAAAAGCTCGAGTCTTTCAAACGAACTCAAGTTTACGAGGACGGAGAGGTGAAGCGTTTTTCGGTTTTTCCGACGTCGAGAAAGGTCGAGAAAATGTCTGGAAACGAGGAGGGAGAGAGCGTGCCTACTGTTTCCTCAAGTAACAGAGCTAGAGCGAGACCGGATCCATTCTTAGTTGCGTGTAGATGCTTCAGCTTGTTGACCGGTTTGGCTGCCATTCTTTGCATAGTCGTCAATGTCCTCTCTGCTATAAAGAGCTTCAGACACATATCTGGTGTAAGTCTGCTTGACTTTCTCTCTTCTCTAACATTTACCATTTAGGGGTAATGGGTATTATGCTTTATCTTCTGTACTAATGTATACTGTTATGTTTGTGACTGAATTATAGATTTTCGATGGCATATTTCGGTGCTATGCGGTTCTTATATCTTGTTTTGTGGTTCTCGCTGAAACAGAATGGGGTTTCATCATGAAATCATTCAAGGTATTTGTTTCAGTGCTATAATATTCTCTGCTTGATGAAAACTATGATTTCTAATGATCGTTGAATTTCTTTGGGCTGGTTTTGATTTACATTTTGCTATGGTTAATGTTAATCTTGCGTTTCCCAGTCTAATTAACTTTTTAACTCAATCCTTTACAGGCTTTGGAGTATTGGCCTTGCAGGGGTATGCTGCAGATCTTGTACGTGTTATGTAGTGAGAATTATGATGTTTACCTTGAGTTCATTCATCTTTACCTGAAGTTGTTTTGATATTTCCTTTTTGTTCCTGTAACCTTAACTGTCATGTTGGAATAATCGACTTCTGAGGTGTTCGTTAAGTTCAAACTCATACTTTAGCAGTGGCCACTAGAAAATGCTGGTGTGTAGAATGCTAGAAATGTTGTGAGAGTAACTGACTTACCATAGAATGAGAAGTTACTTTTAGGTATATAAAAATACAAACCTTCTTGTTTGGTTTCTAAATTTGTGGTTTTCTTTATGCAGTGTTGCAGTAATGACAAGAGCCTTCCCCAATTTTGGTGGGGAGCAAATAGAAGTTATTCTTCAGAACGTAGCATGCTATATGCTTCTTGCTTGTGGTGTACTTTATGTCATTTCGGTGAGATGATTGAATGGTGTGATTTTGTTGTTTGGAGTGTCTTCTTGACTTTGTGTCCACATGTATGCGAAACTGTTTGTTTTGTAAGTTCCTTGGAAAGGAGGTTATGTTTATATCTTTTAAGAAAAGGCATATTCATGTTATACCTTTTCAATGACTTACCAAATGTTGAGCGGTAAATGATTTCTTATTAGACTTAGGGTGCTTAAAAATCATTTTATACTGCAGTATTCAAACTTACATACCGTGTTCTATTGCCCATCGATTTATTTATTGTTATATCCTTCTCCCTTTTCTTTTTTCTTTGTTCTTCCTCAATTAATCTGTTGTTAGTTTCTGTTTCTCTTCCTTGGAATGAAAGACAAAGCTGACATTCTCTATGATGGTGATAAAAATTTAAGGGAATTCTATGTATTGGCTTTATGAAACGTGCTCAGGAACAGAAGGAGACCTTAAGAGAACAAGCAGCCAAGGATCTGGAAGTAAGCTTTATGTTAAAATGTTATTTTTTATAATTGCATTCTGTTATCTCTGCATCTTGAAGTATGGCATAGAATTAATGCATGGTTTCAGTAGCAATGGTTGTGTCTCTGTTTCTTAAACTAAAAGGGGGTAAACGGAGGGTAAGAAATCAAGGGTCATTTTGATAGGGTTGATCCATTGAGATCCACTTTTGATATGTTTATGTATCTTTTAATGATTTGCTTGTTTATCTATAGCAAACCTGGACTACTTAAGTGCTCTTCTGATCAAAGTTCTGCTTTATTTGCTTGATTATGAATTCTTACCAGGAGTTGGAACGGCGTAGAGAAGAGCTTGAGCACCTGCTTCATGATGAAAGGGCATGAAACCTTTTGAATCAGAGATGCCGAAATAGTCCCATGCTATAGTGAAGGTACCTCCAAGAAGCAACAACAACCTGCTTTCCAATTTGTGGCGGTGTATATATGAATATTGTTTATGTAGTTGACCGTATATGGTGAGATAGAACTTGTTGCTGCCACTGTATATATGAACACTGTATTTTATTTGGTACCACAATGTTGTTTCATAAAGTCTGTCTTTAACACTTTGTACCTTTTGAAACTATTGAACCAATTTCTATAAGCAGAGCACTTGATTGTACCCTCCCAGACATAAAAGTAATAACATATTGGTGAGTTGTTTGCACAGTGTTTTATCTTCCAAGGACCAAGGTTTTCAAACGCACCTTGGGATAATTCAGTTAGATGTTCCATATTTGATTCAGAGTATGACACTGTGATCTTTGATGTCCAGTTGACAAAAGCACAACCTATTCTATAAACTGTATGTCTTTTATTTGAAAGATAAGTTACAGCTTGGCAATTGAGAAGATCTAAATGAAAGAGAGGACAACATCTCTCTTTCTCTCACTCCACTTGGCTATTCACTTGGAGATCATATAAGATGATAACCAGAGTGGAACAAAGCATAACAAAGAAATCTATGTTCACATAGTTGCTAAGATAGTCCCCTTGGACGTAATAGATTCACTGCTCTAATTTGCTGGTACAAGTGCTTAAATTATTTAATCCTTTTTCTTTCTTATTGACATATTTACTTAGTTTTCAACATTTATTTTATAAAATCTAAGTTATTGATAAAATTATGGATTTTCTTTTAGTGTTCAGTTTCCTTATCTGCTTATTTTCTCAAGTTTGATTGTGCGTTCGCTTGTTCCAATAACTAACCAGTAATAATTCATCCCTCTTGTTCGATGCATCCCACACATTCATTAAGCAATCGTCCTATAATTTCTATTCATATATGATTTCTATAAATGTACACCATATATAAAATTTGGCAATGGAGGATAAATGGGGCCGAACTTGGGGCTTACCATAGATTTATGAATGAAGACACTGCATTAGGCTCCTATCTATATGATACAAGGCTCAATTAAAAGGCAAGAGAAAAACTTTGGGGATCTCTAGCTGCCTAACTTAAACGCATCCACAAAGAGACCTAAGCACACTCCAGCTTTCCAGAAGTTCATCATTGTCACAAAAGACTGCAACCTCGCAGTCCTCATAGCAGAGGGTTTTTTGTACATGAGCATGCCGATCCCCTCAATTGCAGCCACCACGACACCAGCGACCAGAACATCCCAATCACCGGTCTGCCCAAGGATCGTAGCCAGTGCATTCGCCGTGTAGAAACCCAGGAGTAGAAGGAATACCTTCATAGGAAAGTTCTTTCTGGCCGAGTTTAGTTTTTCTAATAGTTGTCTCCCACCTGCTGACAGAATCCTACCCAATCGCGTGCCACCAAAACTGGAACTAGCATCATTTAGGTTTTGTTGTTCGCCATCATCTGACGGGCCACCTGTGTTCAAGGCAAAGGCTATTTTCCATCTTGACCTTCTTACCAGGAAACTGAACCAAGGTACTGAAAATCAATAGATGTTGCAAGTACATGAAACAATTGGTTTATTCTCCTAATTGTAAGATAAAAAAAACAAGCATGCAAATAGTTCATCAAATATTAGAAACTGTGCCACCAATTAAGACTTGTGAAGTGGTGACGGTCTCTAATTCTGGCAACCACTAAAATGCATTAAAAAACAGCATATAGGAAAGAAAGGAATGTGGAAGTTCAGTGCATTAGCATGAGAGAAAAAGAAAGAGTATACCGTCATTGGAACGATACATAGGTCCATCTATGGGACTTAACAGAATCTCTAGACAATGTTCTCACAGGATCATATTGAGATAGCTAGTAAAATGGCAACAAACCAGCATGACATTGGACACATTGGAAAATGTAATTCATATTTTGAAACATAAAGTCCTACCAGCCATGTACAAATGATTTGGACTTCATGCCAACTTTTAGAGCTTGTCCAGAAAAGCTTGGCTCAGCGCACCAGCTTTGGATTCTAGAAGTTGCAAAGTTTATACAGGATTTATCAGGGCATTCATTCTCTGAAGTTGATAATCCTGGCTGTGGAATCATACATCTCATTCGACAAGCCATGTGCTAAAACTTCAGATACTGCAGATTGGCAGAAAATGGAGATAGAATTGTTGGCAGCAGCTCTCAGGATTCTAATCTGCACTAAGTTTAATGTATAGAAATTCACATGATGCATCAATAATTAAATCAAACTGGGCTAATCACACTCGTGATAAGAGTATGATGTACTGGGAAGTAAAGCATTTTAAAGAAAGCATACTTGAGAAGTGACTGGAGGCGGCAGAAAGCCAAGAGTCGGAAATTTGATATGTGAGAAGTGTGGACAAATGCAGTCTGTCACAAGAAAAAGAAGATAGCTGAGACTACAAGACAAGACCTACCAAAGCCTATAGCATGCTTGCCAACACAAAAATAAAATAGCTCTGAAGTCCATATGGTACCACAGATTCACTGAAATCTCGATAGAAATTAAATTTTGCCAATCTCTTTATCCATACTCAGCTTAAGAAAAAAACAAAGAACAACAATTCTTACAGTCCAATTGAACCCATTTCTCACTTTTAACTAACACTTGCATATCACTACGACAAACAACCAAGAAAATAAAGGAGAAATCAATACTGGGGATAACAAGTGAATGGTGAAGAGAAATTGCTAACCTCGGGAAAAAAATTTGAAAATTAGAAGTCAAACAATCGTTCTTTTTGGATCCGACAATATGATGAACAATACCAGCAAGACAAATGAAGGCAAAAATAATCGGAGAGATCCAGAAAGGAGGTAAGAGGGGAATTAGATGAATAATTATTGCCTGAGAAAGAGCCGAATAATGAAACTCCTTACATGAAGATGAAAATGTGACCGGAAACGCTCCTGAGATATTCGCCGGCGAGAGACAAGGCTGAGAGTGAGAGGAGTGTGTGGGTATGAGCCTATGCCTATCTGGTCGCCGCTCTGCTCTATGTTTTTTTCCGCCAACCAATTAATTTTGAACAATATTTTTAATTTAAATGTATCACAACATTTTTTTGACATTTATCATTAGTTACTAACAATGATCTTTCTTTTCTCAGCATAACACTCACAAGATATATACAATAAAAGTATGAATATGAAACAGTCAAAAAAAATTAAAATTAGGTCATCATTATGTTAAATGATTAAATAAAAATTAAGGCAAAAAAGCACGAAATGATGCCTTAGCATGCTGTTAGAAGTAATCATCAAGGTGCAGCAAAATACATGTGATTATAAAATGAATTCAAATAATTGAATAATATTTAAGGGGAAAAAAACATATTTCTTCTCCCCCTACTTTTAAAGATGGAGTTTTTCAAAGGAGGTGAAATCACTATTAAGTATAAATCTTAGGGATTATCGTAATTAGATCACAACTAAAAAATATAATACCCAACTAATTTTAAAGATTTGTTAACAAGTCTCTTCCACTTATCATTAACAGATACTAACGATTTATTAGAAATTGGACCCATTTGAAAAATCATTGGGAGAATGGCTTTTGACATAATGCATTTTAAAAAATGAAAACATATTTGAAATGTTGTAAAAGTGACTTTTGATGGAAAGTGAAAAGGAAAAAATGAATCTCGTTAAAAAACACATTTTTTATTTTATATTGTGATAATATGAAGGAAAACATAAAATGATAAAAAATAGTTAGAATGTCTCATATCGTAACTTTTACTGTACCAAGTCGTGATTTAAAATTTTAATATCTAGATTGTGATCTGGAATATCGTAGGTCATGACCTGAAATGCATTCTGGAAAGAATGAGCTTTTTTCTCCTTTCCAGAATGTATTCTAGGGGCAGAATACATTTTGATCCAATGAGTTGCCAATCATCCCTTCTCTTCCCAAAATGCATTCCTCCCCTAGGAATGCATTTTTAAGCTCTAAAAGAAATTCTCAAACATACTCAAAGAGTTGTGATAATCCCCACATCTACTCCGGAGGGTGATAAAGTTGGGCAAACAGGTATGCTTGACTATAAAATCACTTGCCTTCAAGCGGATTAGGAGAAAATAAAGGCATGTTCTGTATGGCAATCATGAACAAGTTGATATGACAAAAAGCGCTCCACCATTGCTCTTCTTCCTAACTCTGCAATCAGTAATGGGTTTTCTACCCTTTATGTCTCTTTTCTTTTTCTTTCTTCTTTTTTGGAACATGAGAAAATGAGTTTTCTACTTTGACATATGAACAATTTTGCACTACAAAATCCAGATAAAAAGGAAGGGATAAAAAACTGCTATTAACACTATTCACAATGACATTAAGCAAGATTCTTTAGCAGGCTTCTTGTGATTCGTCTTTCGCCTTCAGTCTCCACAAGCCGTCTCCTTTTCGCACCATGTTCATCAGACTCAGATGCCGGTGGCTCTTTCTTGCAAGCCGAATCATCATCTTCAAGATTGATGGTCTCATGCCAGTCAAACTTTTTAGTTACTGAATTACGACTCCCCTCCAAAGAGGAAGGGGATTTGACACTTGCAACTACATCATCATCATCATCATCATCACCATCCATGTCATTTGCCTCTTGAGAATCCTGAACAACACAGTCTGCAAGTTCCTCGCTGGGGGTTGAAGAACAATGCTCGAGCATGTTAGTACTCATGTCAAAAATTTTGGAACCTTTAATTTCCTCTTGAGAGCAGTTTTCTTGAGTTTCTGTCTCCAATGTTTTCCAGTATGCACCAGCAGATATTCTTGAATATGAATTGCCTTCACTAGTGCTTTTGAAGTTCAAGGAGAATCCCTGTGAATGTGATGATGCTTCTGGTGATCTGAAATATGATGTGGATGGGAAGTCAGAAGCCAGTACTGCAACTTGAGAATCTTCAATCACTAACGGTGGTGATACTGTAGTGGTATCTTCATCGTCCTCTTCAATTTCCTGCTTTCAAGGAAAATAAATTACATCGGAATCTGAAGTTGGCCTATCGCCATATTTCTATAAAATGCATGAGTTCAAGTAGTAATAAGTCATAATTAAAAATGCTCTAAACAGAGATCACTATGCGTACAACTAATTTCTCCCTTTCTTACAATCCTGCAAATTGCATGGGTCGTAACGTAGTTTAAATATTTTAAATTCATTACCTCAATTGGTGACATCAAGCCGTTCTTATGACAAGCTACCACCTGCTGAAAATTTGCAGAAGATGAATCTCCAACTGTCCAATGCAAGTCCTTGAAAACAATTCCTGGCTCTCTAAAACTTGGTACGACTCGAGTAGAGGAAGCTACAGGAAACTGAATATTTGTCCCCTGTTTAGCAGAACTGAAAAAATTCCCTTCCCATAATGTTGGATGGCAACTCCCACCAAAAGCATCTGCTTCCATTCTGTCCTCTGAGGGAGAACTTTTGCCATCACAATCAGTTGGGAAAACTTTAGGAGAATTATCTTGGAAGATATCATAAATTAGCTTCTGAATTTGAGCTCGTTTAAGAGAAGCCTCAACTGGACGGAACCACTTGCTCGTCAACTGGGACCAAAAAAAAATAAAAATAAATATTATCTGTGACTCAATATACAAGTCAACTTTTAATGTATCCATCAAAAGTCAGCATCTTTTAGTTAAAGTAAAGGTAGAGGAAATACAATTGTTTAAGCAAAGGGAAGTCACTCACCAAGTCAGAGAACTTGGTGATCTTAAGAGGGTTAAAGTTGATGGGAGCTTCATTGAGGAAACGTTCCACATAATGGAGCAGAAAGAGACCGCAGTCATACAAGTTTTCCTGCTGTGGAAGCTGATATAATGTGGAGAAAAAAAAGAAGAAACTTAGGAGTAGCATTTATATTCCATACATTTAGATGGGAAACGAGTGAGAGACTGAGAGTACCTCTAGCAATACAAAACGCAAATGTAAGAATTTTGAAGAAACATCGTCCACCATATCACGGTGCTTCTCTTTCCATTCTTCACACAGGTAACTGTCATAAAATGTAAAGAAAAAGCACCCGCAATCAGCCATAAACATTTCTTTTGTTTATAATCTGAAAAAAATTTATATAGATATCCTATGTAATGGTTTGCTTCCATTTTTTTCTTTTTTGAATGCATTACCTTCCACACCCTCCCCCACCCTTTCCAAAAGGGAAAGAAAAAGAGATAAAGAAAAATGAAAGAAAAGCGGCTGTCACACTTACAAGGCACACCCTATATCTATTCCATCTATGTTGTGTAGATCATATCCAATCCTATTCACATTTGGACTTCAAGACCTTGTATACTCGAAAATTGAGATAACAGAAAGATACCTTTGGATCACATTTTTTAGACCTTTGTGACTCCCTCTTAAGGAATCCATGTGCAAGATGCACGGTACCTTGGAAGATTCTTTAATCTCTTCATCTGCACGAGTCAAATAAATTAAATATTGAGTAATGTCCAAATAAACCATAAAAAAAATAATAATAAACTCAAAGGGGAAGGATCTTACCTTGGAAGCACGCAACTTCACCGGGATGACAGATGACAATCAAACTCCAGTGAAGGCTGCCAGCCAAGATGCATCAAATTATATTTTATCGGAATGCAGCATAATCCCAACAAATAAGCAAGATAACCTCAGTTAGTTTCCCACCTGTAGTTTATAGGAACAAAAATATAATCCTTTTCAAAAAGGTTCACTTTCCTTGTCCATTTCCGTACGCGTTGAAATGCTGCCTTACCATCACAAGCACTTGAAGGATCTTTGTCTAAATCAGCAAGCTTCCGAAAGAAGAAGCAATTGAAAAAGTGAAACCTCTTCTGTTCATTGGGAGGGATTTTATTTTTCAAATACCTACAAATACGACAGATTTAGCATAAATTAGGTACTATATAGTGTAAAATAAAAGGGTCTGTCAACATTTAAAGAGTTATTCCTTTATTTTGGGAAAAAAAAAAACAAAGGGAGCAAGATTAGCTACCAAGACCTGTACGTATGTGTGAGAGAGAAATTATAAATAGGACCTTTGCCATAATAAAAACATGTTATACCAACCAAAACGAAGTCAAGAAAAAAAATATAACTTCTGCTGTCCTGCTTACTTGATATAAAAATCAATGATGTTATCGTTAATAAATGTCTCTGGCTGTAGAAGCTCGACATCTCTCTTACTAATAGAAACAGCGTCAGGGTCCCCCTTTGGATAAATAATCTCATCAAAAGTCTCATCAAAACTGCAAAGCAAGATATTATAACAGTAAGAATTTCTTCAAATAATTTACATCACATTGATGAAAATAACTGAGAAAAGGTTGGCCAAAAACAAACATGGCAGCCAAAAGACTATAATTGTCAAAGAACAAAGTCATAGAATAACAAAAATAGAAAGAAGAACCTTAAAATCTTAATGCTTAGATTTAAAATACAGCCAAGAACCAACATCCCAAAAGCTTAAACTAATAGGTGCATGTTTGTGAATGATTCGTAATTACACATGCCCATGGATCCAGCAATGCACCCAGAATGATCTGAGAAACAGAATACATTTTTGTACCAGCAAAATGGTTTGAGAAAATTAGGCATCAGAAGAAATGCATCCAGCACGACAGATACCAAAGATAACACTGATTAAATCAGTATCAAAAACCTTTTTTAGGGCCAATCAGTATGAAAAATCTTAAATGCAGCATACACACCAATGTAGTTAATAACATAGATCATATTTCAGACAGTAACAAAACTATGCAAGCACAAATGCTTAATTGACTTACATGGGGAAATATTGCGTCTGAAAGAACTGGCTGTTCTGGCCAAATTGTGATATTTTTCCATTATCTGTATCAAAGCTGCATGCATACAAACAAAAACACTAACAAGATTGAGCAACCTCCTTCTCATACAATTAAGTGAAAGGTCATTGTATAAAGACAAAATGAGGACCAAAAATTACTCAAACATTAAGCATAACAAGTACTAAAGAAGATGATATAACCTTAACAATCGCTTCCAGAAAAAATCACAAAATGACCACATAAAATAAGAGCTGAAAATTTAATCCCAGTTAAAAGTACAGCACACTAATACATACCTGCACACAGTGGCACACAAAAGTATTGAGATACTCCTGCCACAAAACACTAGAACACACCACCACAGATGGTACAAATGATGCTGAGGGGGAAGATGTGGCTAACAGCAGAACACTAACAATGAAGGTGGAAAAGAGGACTCCAGATACCTTACTACACGTACACTAACTAGAAACAGACAAATAACACGAGAAACAGAACAAGTTGTAGTCTTTAGACAGGTTGACTCTCTCCAGTCTCCACACAAAACCTGACCAAAATCCTGCTCTCTTCCTCCAAGGCTTTTCTCTCTACATACCATTGCCAACAACTCTAACTACTCCCTCCTGTCTCCTCATGAGTTACGACTACCTTCTTTTGCTCCTTCAGTTTTCTGTCTTGTCCCCCCCCCCCCCCCCCCCCCAC
>QFDD01008680.1:0-11919 GCA_006871305.1 Vachellia collinsii | reverse complement strand
GTCCTATTTCTTGTATAGATAATTTTTTAAAATAATTTCATGTTTAAAATTTTAAAATTTCATAATTTTATTCGATTAAATTTAATTGAGCAATGAATGAATTGGTTATTAATTTTTTAATATTAATATAGAAATGTTAATATTAAAAATATGTTAAATTTTGAATTATTAAGGTCATATTTTGGATTAGAAGAGAAATATTGATAATGAAGTGATAGATAGAGAGTGGTAGGTATTAAATATCCAATAAAAATAAAACAACATTAGTATGATAAAAAGAAATAAGAAACATTTAAAATAATTATTAAAAGTGAAAAGTAATAATATGTATGTTGATATGAAGAAGAAGGAAGATGAAAATGAAGAAGAGAGAAGAAGGATGAGGAAGAGTGGAGCAAAAAGCGTAATGGAAAAGGAAGAGTATTTATAAGATGTCTACTTGATTTAGTAGCGGTTTATGCGACGGTATTTGTAACGGTTTGTATTTGCAGCGGTTTTTGTTGTATTTGTAGCGGTTATAGAACCGTTACTAATTTTAAATCAAATTTTTTCCCGCATTTTAAAATTTGAAATTCAAATTTACAGCGGTTTTTGTTGTATTTGTAGCGGTTATAGAACCGTTGCTAATTTTAAATCAAATTTTTTCCCGCATTTTAAAATTTGAAATTCAAATTTGTACCGATTTTGTTGAATTTGCAACGGTTATAGAACCGCTACTAATTTTAAATCAAATTTTTTCCCGCATTTTAAAATTTGAAATTTAAATTTGTAGCGGTTTATGTGACGGTATTTGCAACGGTTTGTATTTGCAACGGTTTTGCGCATTTGTAGCGGTTATAGAACCGCTACTATATCTAAATCATTTTTTATAAAAAAAAACTCATTTCCACATTTTAATTTGCAACGGTTATCGTATAGAACCGCTACACAAACCGCTACAAATGCTTTTTACCGTCTCGAAAAACACAAATTTTAGTAGCGGTTGCATATAGCCGCTGCTAAATGCGCGGGAGTTAGTGACCTTTGGATTTTGTAGCGTTTTGACAATCAAAAACCGCTGCAAAATACCGTGGCAAAATTGAAAATCATTGAGCTTTGTAGCGGTTTCTTTAACCGCTACAAATATGATGACCTTTCAACTTTTGTAGCGGTTTTTATTTAGTAAACCGTTGCAAAATGACACTACAATTTTGGCGCCTTCTCCCCGCCAAAGTTGTAGCGGTTTATAACCGCTACTAGTTCATTTACCACTTTAGCGTTCCATGGGCGTTGCAAATTTGTAGCGGTTTGGCAAATAACCGCTACAAACTATGAATTTTGTAGCGGTTAATGAAACCGCTACAAAGTATCCGCTACAAATTCTACATTTTTTTGTAGTGTGTGGTAGTCCAACTTGTGCATCACATGTTGTTATCAGATTTGGTTTGGTTTGATTAGTAAAATAATGAATGTTCATACAAGCTTTGATGTATTTTGTATTTTGTATGTTTAGAAATGTTTCCATTGATGCAATGTTTCCTTTGTCATGTATGCAATTCATCAATCCTCAACCACAAATTATCATGCATCAATGGAAATGTCTATATGGGAGCATATGTGGTTCATTTTCATCCAATGGGGATGAACAAGATCGAAAAGCTATTATGTGTTCGAATTGTCCAAATTAGGTGCTTTGGATGGATTACCATAAGAGAGTAGCTAAATACTGCTGCAAATTTCCTTATCGTCTTTCTGTCTTGGCAACATTGAAGCTTTCCTTGACCAATGTTTAACTTAATTGTTGTGATTTATATAGTTGGGGTGCTTAAAACTGTAATCTTCTTGTTTGGCTGGAAAAGAAAAACACTGCATCTTTGTCCATTCTTCTCCCTTTATTTGTTCAAGCCCTGAACCTTTTTGCCAATTGTTTCTTCAAGCCTGCAAGCCTTGAAACTTTCAATTATATATTTTGTGGGTACTCAAGCTTTATAATACAAATATGAGGAAATTTTACACTATCTGACATGGTTGTAAATTATAATGCTTAATGTTAAAATTATTGGGATTATCTCATGTGTTATGGTGATTTTCCTTGGGTTAACCAATAGGATGACTCAAACAAAGAAGCCAAATGTTGATAAACAAAATAAGAAGAAGAAGAGGGACAAGGAAACCTCAAAGACAAAGGGGCAAGCTACCTCAAAGTTTAAGGAAGCCTCATTAGGAAAGTGGAAACAGAGTGAACTTCCATCCTCTCAATATAACTTACGAAGCTCTCAGCAGACAATTAATCCACCTTTAGTAGCACCAAGAAAAAGGAGACAAACTGAAGTACCATCTTCTCAATATAACATCCGATAACCAAAACGTACAGCAGTCAGACGAGAGCAACAGAGTCAAGGCTCTCATAAGATAGATGGTCCACCGTAGCACCCTCTGTCACGGAGCTTGAGAATGTGTCCAACGAAGTGCACACAAGGGATGAAGGCTATCCAAATGTGGTGGACCCATTTGATGGAATGCACAATGGGTCACTCGACATAGGGACCGACACAGACAAGTTCAACAAATACTTCGCTTATCAAATTTTTTGTCCAATCATCTATTTGGATTTGGATTATTTCAAGAATGAAATAAGAATTGATCTAACTCCATATTTTGCTTACTACAAAAATTGGCTGAGCATTAATATGCCATAATGCCCTAAAGTAGTTAAGCATTTCTACTGCAACATGGAGTTACAAGCAATAGCCAATAAGGATAATGGTGAGTTTGAGTACAAGATTCATACATGGATAAGAGGATAGAAAATTACACTCTCACCTAATATATTGAATGTCCTCTTACAAACTAAATTCAATTCTGCATGTGAGATGAAGACATACACTGCCAAGGAGATTTATCATCTACTGAAAAAGAAATCATACTACCCATGTGTCCTTTATCTCAAGCCTACGGAGTTGCCAGATATAAGTAGGCTAATTCACTACATATACTCAAGGTGTATGGTGAATAAATGACATAATAGACCTCAATCATTTGAAGCCTTTGGTGTCCCACCCTTTGATGGTGCTCTTCTCAAAGACATTTTTAGAGAGGGACTTGATGGGTTTGAAGGATGAGTGGATGAGGCGAACAATGCATTTCGTGCTAACGTATCTGAAAAGCTTGATGCTATGCTTGATTGGTTACAAGTGTTCTCATCCCGTATTGATAAGGTTCAAGATACCTTTACATGCAGCATGGATTCATGGAACAACAGGTTAATGATCTGAAGTATTCTCTTGCTCCCACAAATACCTCTGTGCCTCCAACAATTGAATTTTCCTCTCAAGTCTCAGATTTGTTGGAAGATTCCTCACAAGAGCACACCAAATGATCATCTGCATTAGTTTGGTTGTCTTTTGCTCCAATATTAGTGGAACACTATCTATGGATGTTATATCTCAGGTGTTTCTGACATTTTTGTTTTAAGTAACAAAGGTAAGTTTAGGTCTTTAATTAACAATCACTTGCACATTTGCATACTTGTTTTCCTTTACAATGCTTTGTTCAACATGATAAACCCATGAACTGTTTATAGTCAAAACTCAATTGTTACAGGGCTATTTATTTCTAAGTGTTACCCATTTGGTACCCATCACTTGCTTATAATCAAAGTCACTAATTATAATTCTAATCAATAGATGTGATTCTTTGTTAATTGAAAGTCACAATTTTACATACCTCAATCATAATCTAACACAATTTACAACTCAGCATGCAATAAACCGAAACACAACATATTATGATTTTTTTTTGTTGCAGATACAAGTTGCCCATGCATCATGTATATTTATTCCATCCTTCTCGACACAATGCATAAATTTCTAAAAATATGGAAAAGGCTTGTTCCTAAACTTGGCAGCTCCACGATGAACCTGTCAATAAATGAATACATATCAGTAATAGCTAAGCAACATCAAACAAATTCATGTATGGTAAATGAACTAGCTTATAGCAACATAGGCATCCCAGACAGCTTCTTTTGTAATAACTGAATTTGTAACATTGTCCCACTTAAAATTATTTTCATTGGAGCCATACAACATGTCAAACACTGTTAGCCAATCATACTTCAACCTCTTAATGTGATAGAGTATATGAGTATTGCCTTTCAAGTCACATCCATGAACCCTTTCTTCCATCCTCTATTCTATGTATGTTATGAAACTAGCCATGAATTATGTGTTGTTCATATATATTGTCTTCTAAGTTTCATCTCGACAAGTACATTGACAAGTATCCCCTCCTCTTCCATAGTCCAGAAACGCCATCATCAACAGACGTTACCTATTAAATAGCCATAACTCATTCTTTAGGAATCCAGGTCCAAAAAAAAATCACAATGAGGATACCTATAACTCTGCTGGTAACAGTTGATGCATCCATAACTTTAACTCCATCCATGGCTCCTCCCTTGAGAGGATATCTTTGGTTAGGGTTAATTTTCCTTCGGACAATTGAGTGAAATCACGCACAAAGTACACTTTAATCAATACAAAAAGCTTTTTTATTTCATTTTACATTTACTTATCATTAAGGGTGATATGTACATTTTACACAATTTTTCTACCTACTCTTCCAACATTTTAATTTAACCAAACAAAAATTTTCCTATCAAATCATTTTCCATTTAAATGTGCTCCAAACATCCCATCTCAAAAAAATTTCCATTTCATTTTATTTTCTTCCATTACATTCCATTCCCATCGATTCTTTGATCCAAATAGGCTCTAATAAAAATAATGTTGAAGTATGCTTTTTGACATTTTCCTCTTTCTTGGCCCAACTCACACAAGTCTTATATCACTGCAGCGGCCTGACTCTTGCAAATACGGGAATAAAATGGCCAGATGTTTTTTAATATATGGATTTGAGAATTTGAAATAATTTTTGAAAAAAGCTTGATGTGCTATGATTCCATCAATTAAGTAAATAAATTTTAGGCCAAAATAAGTTTTTCATAGTTCAATGAAATAGTTAAACTCTGTCTCTACCTTCTGAATGTATATAAAATAAAGGTATCAAAACACATTTTTAAAATATTTAATTTCAATATTAATTTTGTATCAAATATTTAATTTATTTTAAGAATATCTGAAATAATTCATAATAAAACTGAAAACATTTTTATCATTAAAAAAATGATTGCCCAGAAAAGACAGCGGACGGTGTCGTATTAGTGAGTGGGTGAAAAGTAAAACGTCGAGAAGGTAGCTGCTATTGTTTCTGTGAGTGAAGTGGAAATCCAGTGCCTCTCGGAAATCGGAAGCGAACTTGATCAGCACCGTCATGTGGAGAAAAAGCATTTCTTGTCACTTCTCTTTGGGAAGTTTCATTTCCTTCTTCCGTTATTGTTAGCAACTGCGTTAGCTCTAATCACTCGTTGCCCCTAACTGATTCTGCTTCTTTCAGTTTTCTTCGCTGTAAATTTCTCAAGTAACAACTCTCTCTCACTCACTCACTCTCCTCTTTTATTTTCGTTTCTGTTTAATTAGTTTATTTGTTTGTTAGACCTGATTTCTGGTGTTGCATGGTTTGTGCCAAGTTATTTTGTCGGATGTTATTTCTAAATTTATCTTTTAGTCTGGTATTTGAGTGGTCATGTTTGTCGGTTGGAATGAATTTGGTTGATTAAAATTGATTTTTCTATTTTTTTCTTTATAATCTTGAGATTTCGTTTGCCGATTATCTAATGTTGACACATTGATTTGGAGTACTATAATGGAGTGTGATTTCTGTATTTGTCTGTCGTTGCGGTATAAGGAAGCAAAGAGAAATGCGGCTGGCATTTTACAATTATCAATTACTTGTTGTATCATGTTGGATGATGTGCCTTGATGTCATTGTACGTGATTTACTTTCTATTGCGATTTTTTCACTCTAAATCAGTTAAAAGTGTTTCTGATGTCGAATTGCATGATTTTCAGTCAGAGGAGGCTATTGGTAGATCTACCACATCTTCATTTTTTTCTTCTTCTTCTTACTCATAGCTAAGTTCTACGGCCTCTCTCGAGAATCTATCTTCAATTTTTGAATAGTGTGCCCTTTGATATGAATCTGGTTAGGAATTTAGGACTAGAAGTCTTGGTTGGACAATTATCTCATCTTCTCTATCTTTATAAAACATTAGTATTAATTGATCTAGCAAAGGACCCTTGTTTTGGACAGGACAACTTTTATGAAGCTGTATTCATATTTTCTTTTTCAAGTGCCGTTCGCTGGGGAAAAATTTTCCAGCTCAAAAATTAGGCATTGAATCATGGTTTTCACTCAAATTGTTGAGGCATTATAACGAGTGAAGTTAAACTCGTTAGTCATTTGTAAGAGTTCGAATAGAATTGAGCTTTGACCAGTTGTTGATGCTTGTGATTGGCCTACTTCTTGTTTACTTGGGTTGGTTACTTTATCAAGTTATCATGATTCTCAAGTGCTTTCTTTTTTATCTTTAATTATTGGATTACGTTATGTTACAAATCTTAATCAATCAAACCTTAACTGAAAGAAATTCTAGCTCAAAATTGTAGAATCTCGTTTATGTCTATCAACAAGTAGGAAGCATAGTTGGAAATTTCTCATGGTTGAATAGAAATTGGGATTGGAATGCCTGATGGATTATTCAATCCTGTCTTATTATTTTGGAACACTGTTCATGAATTATCCATTAGTCCCACTTAAATGAGCCTTACTTCCCATGAACCTCTGCTCTTCTCATGTTAAACCTGCCATTTTCTTGTATGCTTGGGAAATGACTAAACAGAAAGTTACTCATTGTAAACATGCGTATTCTTATTTCTTCTTCTTCTTGTTTCTTTTAAGACAACCTTCTGAGTGAATTAGGGTGTTATCCTTGTTCTAATAAAGCCCCGGTTGTAGTGATTCTATACTAGATAGACATAATCGAATCAGTCACAGAAGTTGAGTTTGGTTTACGTAGGGCTCTTCTTGGATTATGATGGACCAAAGGAATGGTGATTACGCTCCCATCAGGGATCCAGAAGATGAACAATTGGGAAAATTTGACAAGCCACTTCCTTGTTTTGGCTGTGGAATTGGATGGTTTTTGTGAGTTATTTTATGCAGCTCTTATCTTTCTTTCTCACTTACTATTCTTAACTTGTTTCTGACCGCATCTTCTCCGTCCCTTTTATTTTCTTCCCAGCCTTCTTCTAGGATTTGTGTGCCCACTTTTTTGGTATTATGCCACAATTCTCTACTTCTGCAATTACTATCACAAGGACCCAAGAGAGCGAGCTGGACTAGCTGCATCTGCAATAGCTGTAAGTTTGTTTCATGTTGAGAACCAATTTACATTTCATACACTACTTGGTTTGTCTAATGGGCTGCCTTGCCACCTATCTTATTTGTAGTGTATGTATGGAATAAAGTATGATAAAGTGTAATGTGATACAGGAGAAATTTTATATATATTTTTATTTTCTCTGTACCCCTTTTGTTTTTGCTGTTCCTTTTTTGATACAAGATGTTATGGTTGTTGCAGGCTCTAATCTTTACAATTGCTGCGCTGATTACGGGAGCTGTTTTTGTCGTCACAAACTGTTTCAAGTCACCTATCTCTAATCAATTAGCATTTGGAATATAATCCCATCATCTTCATTAGTAGTACCCTCTGGAGGGAAGGCAAGCTTTATGCATGGTGGATCAAGCTCCGTGATCGTTTCTGACTTCCTGGAAAGATGGGTAACTAGGCTAGGTTTCACTAACTGAAATATACAGCTTAGATTGATGTAACTCAGCTTTAATCACAGAAGAATTTCACTCTGAAACAGACTTTTACTACGTGTACATGTAGTTGTCCTGAAAATGGTTTAAACCATCAATGAAATGATTTTGAATGTGGGTTGATAGTCTTTACATGTTCTTTTATGCCATAGTTTTATACTCATTGTCGTCATGATCCTCCTATGGGTTGTTTAATTGTAATTTTATTTTCTGGTTCCCATGTCCAGTAATAAATTTTGATGGGTTATCCTTATCCATATGGACTTGGAGCTACTTGCCGTTGCCACTATGTGATCATTGATAATGTTACTGTATTTGTTGTGCTGCATGAACAGTGATCCTTTTTTTAAAAGAAAAAAAGAAAAAGAAAAACTCTCTCTCTCTCTCTCTCTCTCTCTCTCTCTCTCTCTCTCTCTCTCTCTCTCACACACACACACACACACACACACACACACACACTTATCATGTGCGTTCATAAAAGAATCCAGGTTAAAAAACTACTAGCATGGGAACAGAAACGACGATTGCTGTGGTATTTGACCACCCCAAATTCAAAGCTATGGGGTTTCCGCGTCATGGGGATTTCCTATGGCTTGAGCTTCTTTTATCCTAATTCCTAAGATACATGGTATCTGCCAAAGAAAGCAAAAGCAAAAGGCGCTTGGTTTTATAAGGGATATCTTCGTTTTTATATAATTGCTAGTGCCCTTTTGGAGATGGACTAGACAAGTAAATAAAAGGCAATACGAGACAAAAGAAAGTAGGAGAGAAGAACACATGGGATTTGATTCTCCGGCAACCAATTATCAATATTTTTCTCAACTGCTATGGCTCAACCTTTGTTCGATATTTTACGTATCCCTTCTTCCTCTTGTCTCACTTATTTGGTTAGAGAAAATTTTGTTAGCAGTAAACTTACTAAAATATCACAGATAAGAAAAAATTAGTTAAAATTTAAACTATCTATACATAATTTCAACAATTCGCATCATATATTATTACCATTGGTTGTTGATATAGCTAATTGACTAAATCTAATTTGAGATTTGTCAGACTCAATTACGAGTAACTATTCTAAATATGTGTTCTCCTCTCATATGAATTCAAACTCAAAACATCATATTTAAGCAGTTAAAATTCTTTTTTTAACTAAAACCAATGCGGGTCAGCATTAGGCATATTAGCGTTAGCGTTGGAAAATCACGTTTATACAAATTAAAATAAAACTTTTTTTATATACTTATTTCGTAGAACGTAAATCATGTTGAAAAAGTAATTTTTACTGATGTAAACCGGAACATTCTTCTATTTAGTAACAGGTGGCGCGGGCGGGCTGACTTTTCCACGTTCAAGTGGAGCTCAAGACCGTGATGATGAGTCCACTAACTATCATATAATATTTATCCTATCTAGCAATTAGTAACCAAAATTATAAATAAACATAAATTAATAATTATATATTTTTAATCAAATAAATCCAAGCAATCATGTCCTAACCCCACCTCACTCGGTTTAAGAGCAGTCAGAATTTAAGGATAACAAATCTTGGGGCCAAAGCATTCAACATTGACCAAAATCAAGATAGATAAGCAGTTTTGTTGCTTTTTCAGTTGAGCATCGGTAATTCAATACACTATCAGATATTAAATCTTTTAGTAGAAATTCAAATTTTGATTT
This sequence comes from Vachellia collinsii, assembly GCA_006871305.1. Lineage (NCBI taxonomy): Eukaryota > Viridiplantae > Streptophyta > Magnoliopsida > Fabales > Fabaceae > Vachellia > Vachellia collinsii. The sequence goes on along the minus strand of QFDD01008680.1, from coordinate 2,478 downwards.
ACCACGTTACGGGAAGACCAGTTCATTTCATTGGATGCAATCACGCTACTGGTTTTGTTTAGAATGAAGAAAGAGGTAAGAGTCAGAAGTTGTGGACAGCGACCCATAACAAAAAATTGAATAACGCGCTTGTGATAGTGAAGACTGCTATTTGTTATATTGGCTTTTGTCATTTTGTGCATCCAAATGCGTCACTCCAACTTGTTAGATGTCAAGTTTCAGACTTTTATGGGTAAATATTTGATTGTGTCACGCGCAAAGCACGCTCATCAACCCCACATCCAACTCATCAATCTTCTTCTTTCTTGTTGGCTAACTCAACTATTGATGAGCTGTTCCTATGGAGATTGTTTTGGAGCTAACCAAAGTTTATTTGAGGCCAAAGAAAATGTTTGCTCTTCTTCAAATCATAGGTTGCTTGGTCAATCATTAATGATTTTTTTTAATATTTTTTATATTACAATTTACTAAGACTCTAGAAGGAAATTTGTGGTCTGATACAATGGTTCTCCATGATTATATTAACAGAATTGGTAAATAAATCTCAATAACTCGAACTCTTCGAGTAACTTATATTAAATATTAAAAAAAAAAATCTTCCTAGAATGCACCCTATTGTTATTGAGACATTGGGAGCATAAGCAAAGTTAAGAAGACGTTTCATTAAGTTAATTAGATCTTTTTGATTTTGATGAGCTAGCTAACTAAAATTGAGTTAAGATATAGATTGGATGAAGGTATCCTTTTTTTTTTATGCTAACTACATATTTCCTTTCACTGAGTATAATCTTATTCGAAACACTGTCGAACGTTAAACATGATTATTTATTTAAATAAGGATTTGAATATTAATTTGTCACGTTACAAAGGATTAACTATTCTTACTTAACACGCACCTATTGGGTTTTTTTTTTTTTGACAAGATGGATTTGTCTTTTGATTGATCCTTGGTAAGAGACTTTTAATTGGCCGCCATGGACTTGCTTACGCCAACAAAGTTTATGTATGATTTACTTGGAAACTCAAGCAACCTTTCTGTGCTTTTACTAAATATTGCATTAAATATTGCTAATTTCTTGCAGATGAAGTGTCTTGAAAAATAACAACTCAATTATTAGACTAAAGTACAAGAGTTAAGAAAGAAGTTTCTTAAACGTGTACTAACACATTATTACATAATAATTCAATATTTGATTCAGTAAGATAGTGTATAAGTTTGAAAAAAAATAAGCACTTCATAACACCCCAAAAAAAACATATTTGATTTTGATATAATGGTTCACATAATATCACATAAATTATTATTTGGATGGGAATAAAATAATGAATGGGAACACTTGATGTGCAAGTAACATAAATCAGGGCATGAATTTAGTTTGGCCAAGCACAATGATAGTGATTTGTGACTTGTGATTCATATTGGCCATAAAATTTAATAATTTTTTTTATTTAATTATTTTAACTATGGAGAGGACCAACTATACATCATACTATTGAAATAGATAAATAAACATTGTGGTATAAGTATAATTTAATGACAATAATTTGGGAGAAATTAAGAAATAATATTGGGTGGACTAGTCAAGGGTCCAGCCGTAAAATTAAAAAGCCACATGCTCTGCTCTGCCCACATTATCTATTTTTAATTTTAATTACCTGTCATACCTGCAAGAAGACAACCTAGCACTGAATTCCCAACAATCTTTTTCATTGCTTTGGTTTAAAAATTTCATTTCCAATATTTTTTTTAAAAAAAAATCTTATTTCTAAATGGGTGAGGAGTTGAGGTCCGTATAAAACTGTGTAATAAAATGGGTTTTATTCTAAGTTTAATTTTTTAAAAAAAATTATATTACTACACATATATATGTATAATTTATTTTATTACTTCTTTCTTAATTTGATTTCAAGTTTAACAAGGTTATGAATTGTGAGTATTCAGAGACTCAGAGAGTCTATGATGAGTAACTAATATTATTTTTTTAAATACTCTGAGTTTCGATAAATTTTATATTATACATTGATGATCAATTTTTATCCCTTAATTAATCTTTTTTTGGCAAAAGAAACCACTGAATTTTTTTTTCTATAAAAAACATTCATTTTTATTTTTCATTTCTTAATTTTTAGATGTTTTAATTTAATCTTCAATATGTAATGATGAATTGAAATTTTTTACTAAAACATGGAATCTTAAAAACAAATGAATTTCAAAAGCGAAAATAAAACTTTAAGCAAAGGATCAAATGGAAGAGTACATAAAGTTAAAACTTAAAAGGTAAATAAAAGTCTTCAGAAGATTGTTGGGAAAAAAATCTCCATAAAATTAATTTTTTTAATAATTAAAAAGAAAACTCTTCTTGCCACCCAAAACTTTATTTATTTAAACCCATCTTCAAGTTCCGCTTCCCTCCCCACCTATCTTCACTGTTAGCTCCATAAGAAAGCGAAGCTCACAAAGGTTGGAATCAACGTTAC
>QFDD01008679.1:0-11146 GCA_006871305.1 Vachellia collinsii | reverse complement strand
TAATAGAGGACTAATTATTTGCCTTTTTCATAATTATTTATTATGGAAAAATAGAATTAATTAAGAGAAATTTATGGGATATGAAATCCATATTATAGGGTACTTAGAACATTTTCATTTGACAAAGTATAGATGACGTGACACTCTGAGAATATGTAAGTATTTCTCTCTTGGGATAACATCTTTTTACTTCCATTAAAAGAAGAGTAATATTTACTATGTTGCTACACCCAATTAGTTAAAAAGCCTGAATATTAATTAGAAATGAACCAATGAATATGAAAAATGAGGACAGAGAGAATATGATGATGATATGAAAAATTAGCAATATTTTCTGATATAAACTTCAGTTGATTTTTCTTAAGAGATTAAATATGATAAATGAAATACTTATGTCTATTTTAGATTATACTACTTTTAATCTTTAATATAAAAGTCTATTGACTTTTTTTTGGAGAGATTAAAAAAGGTTAATTAACTTATATATTTATAATTTGTCTCACTTATAAAATGATATATAATTTAATAATAAATAAAGGTATTTCAAAATATGTCATAACTAAGTAATTTATTCAACTTTTTTAATCTATTTAAAAAGGTCAATTGCCCCTTATATTAAACACCGGATGTAGTATGTTAATTTATAAATTGAGAAAAGTAGTTTTAACAAATAATAAATATATTAGTATATTTAACTTATTTGATCTCTCCAAACAACATAATTGTACATTACATTAAAGACTAGAGGGAAATATTATCAAAGAAAAAAATTAAAAATAAAAACCTTTAGAGAAGAAATGGTTGTAGCAATCTTAGATCATGAAACCCTAAGGATAAATGTTGAAATTACAAAGTGATTCATTCACGATCTTCCGACTCCACATTCTTTTATATGGCTTTTTTATTTCAAAAATAAAGTTAAATTAGATATTTAAACTTAATCAATTCTATTAGAATAAACCAATGACATTACTAAAAATTTTTGTTACGCAGATGTATCTTACCACTACAGTCAATTTTATTTGATGCATTATCAAATAGTAACTGTAGGCACCTCTGTTAGACCTAACCCTTATTGATTACTAGAAAAAAAAAAAAAAAAAATTGGCTTCATACATGTGTTCTCAGAGGCACTGTTGAATACTAAATATAAGTATCTCTCCCAACAAGAATTAAAGCTTCTATTCACTATGCGAGAGACTAGCCTTCTCAGCCAAATCCAATCCCTATTGGTTACTACAAGATTTTTTTTTTTTTTTGCTAAGCACAATTATCTTTCCTTATTGACACAATCATATTCAAACAATGTTATGCACTAAATGTGGGATATTTTCACTAAGAATTCAAACATTTATTTATTATATTGTAATGGAACAATCACTTTCATTGGATCCAACCATTTTCTGCTACGTTGGTTAAACACAGGCATGCTACAAGATTCTTAAATAGATTGATAGATTTCTATTTATTGACTCTAAATATTTTCAATTAAAAGAATATCGGCCCAATACAAAAAAAAAGATTGGGCCCACGGGTCCATAACCACATTGGAACTTTATTTCTTTGGTTCTCTGTTTTCCACGCCAAGTGCTAACACTAACATCTTTTTTTTTTTTTTAACCATTGTGTTTGGGTGCGTCCAACAAATGGAGACAGTACCTCATGACTTAATAAACCCAAATTTAAATGGGTGAATTATTATAAAATCACATGCAAGAGAATTAATATCAGAAAGATCCTATTGACAACTGAAGCAGCTACATTGACAACTCACGTAACTCATATTGACAACTTCTTGAAACCTTTCTGATATTACTTCTCTTGCAGGGGACTTTATAGCCATTCCCCCAATTTAAATCTCCATCGAAAGAGATGCTTGCATTTTACATCAGACAATACCTCAAATAAAATTATCTTAATTAAGAAGATACTATGTTTTAGACCAAAAAAATGCCTTCTTCTTCTTTTTTTTAATGTGGAAGGAGGGAAGTCCGTCCGGAAACTAACCACTAGAGTCTATGTGCAGCAAATAAAACCAGCTCCTCGACAGGAGTTGTGAAACGATGAGCTCCAGGCATAACACCTGAAGCCTGCTTTGCTAAATATGCAATAAAAGTAAATTACCCGCTTAATTTACATGTTTGTTTAAATTAATAATAAAAACTACCTTTTCAATATTATTTATGGCTTACGAAATAGGTATATGAAATATATTTTATATAGATATGCGTGAACGTGATTTCCTAACTTGTTTAGAAGGCCCTCAAAAGAATTTAAAAAAACACTTTCACATAAGTTGGGATAAAATTATCCTCACATACTTACCTGAAACTTCACAAATTCACTTAAAATAAACTAATCCAAACACTCACAACGTTATAAAAATAGCTTTTAACGTTAATCCAACAAAGCATTATCTCTTGCAAGCACTATTTCTTTAATTTAGCATCTCTCGGTTAAAGAAAGCATCTCAAGCATAAATCCTTATTTAATTTAATCTCTCATATGATACAAGTGTTTCCTCAATTTAGCCTTAAACATGATACTCCATCTAATCTTATGTATGAGCCAGATAATTACTTTAGAGATATTAATGTGTTTTTTATTACCTTTTTTAATCATTTACGTTGGAAAGCGTTGGTTGAATGGAAAATCTCCTTAATATGTAAAATAAGTTTAGATAAAAAAAAATATGAACAGAATATAAAGTAGATTAAAATATTACATATACGATCAAAACAAATCTCTGTCAATTCTTATACTTCCGGAAGAGCAACATCTTTCAATTTGATTCTCAAGAAACAAATGCATCAATATAAAAGTACACAAGTTACAAGATATGTAAAATTCCATTTCATGAGTTACGAATATTTATTAAAATAATTATAAATTCATAAATCTTAATCTTAGTTAAGACATTTAGGTTTCTTTTTTTTATTTTGGGCAAATCGTTTAAGTTTCAAATTTAATTTTCAATATGCAATTGAAATTCCTATTTGAATCGATATTTGTAAATTATTTTTTTAAAAAAATATTATCATTGGCTCCTTTTTTTGGATTTAAATGTCATACCCAAAAAATACCTTTTGAATTTAGAAATTTTTAAAAGATTTTTTGAATAAGCAAAATGACAAATGAGAAAGAAGGTAGGGATACAACATTTCAATGTTTAAAGAAAAAGATCAAACTAGCTTTCAATAATATAACATTATCACAAGGTTTATTTGTGTGAGCATTGGAGTAGCCGTTTACATCAAATAAGATAAAACTCATCTCACATATTTATCCATAGACAGTAAATCACATTAGAAAAACAGCTTCCACCGTTAATTCAAACAAGCATATAGAAGTTTTCACTAAGTTTAAAAAAGTGATCAATATATTAAACAATGATGTCAACCAACTCAAAATGAAGGTATCCTTATCCAACTGTATATGTTGTCAAAACAATTACATAAGTTGTCACTTCATTTAAAAAAATAGTCAATATATTAAACAATGTTGTCAACCAATTCAATGAGAACATCCGCACCCAATTGTGAATGTTATCAAAATCATTGCACAAGTTGTCACTTCATTTACATAAGTGGTAAATATATTAATAATATTGTCAACCAACTTAAAATGAAAGTATCCGTATCTAACTGTGAATGTTGTCAAAATCATTGCACAAGTTGTCATTCTGTTTACAAAAGTAGTCAATATATTAAACAATGTTGTCAACCAATTCAAAATGAGAGCATCTGATATTGTCAAAATCATTACAGAAGTTGTAACTGAGCTTCAAAAAGTTATCAACCAATTTAGTTATTTCAACCCCAATTTGAAATAACAATTCTCACATTCTCCCTCATGTCATTTACTTGTTTGGAGGTACTTGTTTGGAGATTTTCCTGGGGATTTCAAAATGCAAGAGGTACTTGTTTGGAGATTTTCCAACTCCCATTAATATTTTCCTAGTGTTCACTTAACAATGAAGTAATTCGAACCTATACATCAGCTGACGCAGCATCTGCTTCAATTTCTAAAGGATTAAAATAAAAAGGAATTTGAATTCAAATATTTGATTGTACCCATGTCATGCTACTGCATCCCTCTTAGTCCTTAGATCAGTTATGCAATCATTTATTAAAAAATAAAAAAAAATCATTACAAAAATAGTCAATACAATCTTTTAATCCTCAAGTTTACCCTCATTTAAATTTTAATCCTTCAATTTTAAAATAAATGATTTTGATCCTTCAAATTTCATTTTATTGAAAACATTAGTCCTTAAAATCTAATAAGAATCTGGATTATTTTACTTTTTGAATGATTGAAACCACTTATTTTTAAATTTAAGGGACCAAAACCAATATAAGAAAAAACTTAAGGATGAAAGATTGTAATAACCTCAGAAAAATTGGCCAAAAATCCATGCTTCAGAAATTAATAGCTCATGGTATGAAAGAGGTCTGAGGTCGTTCTGAGTAAACAAGGGTGAGAGGAGAAAGACAGAATTACCTTTAAAATAATCATTGTACATTCCAGAATTGATAGGCTGCTATATGGATAGAATGATGTCATTCTCTAATTAGATTCATAGGGTTACAACGGGCAAGGAGGATATATCTTAAAAAACAATCATGTGGGTGTTGCAAATTCCCAAGCTCACAACCTATAACACCGTTGTTCTGTCTATGTAGAGATACAGTCATAAAGGCGACGACTTTACACTATACCCCGTTGTTCTCCTTGCTTGTTAGTATTGAACTTGGTTTTAAATCTTGAGCTTATGGTTTTGCCTTACAATCCAGTTTTTAAACCATGAGGATATGGCATTGGCAGCACAAAAGAGAGGGACAATGGATGTGGTTTAGTGGTTGATAACATATGAGAAGAATAAGCATCGGAACAAGTAATAAGTATATACAACTTTTCGAGTGAAGTAATGCCTATTTGAATTAGCAGTGGAAACTACTTTTTTAAAATAATTTATATATAAGAGATGCATATGAGATGAATTTTATCTCAATTTGCATGAATATACTTTTCTAACAACATGTCAAACAAGTCCATTTCATGGACTAGATGAGACCGAGTTGATACTCAACTGACATACATATATAAAATCTTACGTGCATCGCAAAATTTCATTTGATGAAAATGATATCTACACAACTTTTACACACCATAGGCCACGGGTATGGGTGTGCAAAACCCGGTAGTCTGGTCCAGTCTAACACAAAGTGATCCAGTTATAAGCAATATAATAAAATCAAATTGGATCAGATTGATTGGTCAAGTTCAGATCAAGTGCTTAAACAAATTAGTCCAATCCAATCCAATCTAACCTGAGTTATTTTATTTATTTTTTATTTTGTTAACACTAATGCTTATTATTGTTAAATGCTGAAAATAATCGATTTATATTTAAATTTAAATATTTTGAGATATATTTGATATGATTTTAGGTTTTTTTTATTGATTTTGTATTATTAGGTTGAAATTTTGCCTCTTAAGGGAAAACAAAAAAAAAATTTACGTTGAGGTCTTTGGATTGCCTGGATCAGTCCAAGCAATTTACTAGATCCAATCCAATCCAACCCAACCACGGGTTGATTCTGGCTTGAATTAGACCTCGAGTTATCTTATATAGGTTGAGGGTGTGTAATACAATTTCTGCAAATGAAGTTTTCTGTTGTGCAAATGAACTAATATGTAAATAATTTTTCTAACGATAATTTGAAAACCTTTTTCTCATCACCCATATTTATTATTTACATTGAAAAAGACCTCATACATTTACCAAATTCCAATTTTCTCACTAAATAACAACTATTATTAAAATCTGATCACAAAAGATATCCTTGATTTTGGAAATTGAATGTTGTGTTAATATGTAAATTTGTTTTGAAAATGTTTTCCTCGTAGTAATATTATCCTAAAAGTTTTAAAATACAATAATATTACCTTCTACCATTAAAAATATCAATGGTCAGCATCAATTTTCTAACAGACAGTGATAGATTTTTAACAGAACAAGGCCGCATTACTCTAATAAGATAACATTACAAATTTGCACCTTAAGTCATGAATATTAATATTTGCAATTAACAATCAACGGGAGAGTTCATAGAAAAATTATAAAGTCATGATACAAAAATATTTTAAAGTCTTATATTTAAAATCAAAATAAACCCATCACATAGTATACCTTATAAATAGAAATAGAAAGCATTTACAGTGCGCTAATCTTAGCCATAGAAACACATATGCTGGGAAGACAATGTGTCTGTTTATATTAGCAGAAAAAACTACCCTTTCTACATGATTTACGGTTATTTCGACTTATATGAATATATTTATACATAGTCATCCTATACAAACCCAATTACACGGTTTTCTCCTTTAGATTTGAAGGCCTTGGAATAAAAATAAATTAGACACCCTCATCCTCACATGGAATTAATAATACCAGGTTAAATTCCCATTTAGTTTTCTTGGTGGAAAAGACCATTTCCAAGAAAGAAAAATACGAGAAGGTGGAGGATAAAACAGAAAAATATGACCAGCATCCTTATATATTCCAAAATTTTTCAAGATGATCTAAATTACAAAAACATCAATTATAATTCTTAAAATTATTCGTGTACATTTTACCCAAAAAATTATTTAAGTGCATAAAAAATCTTAAAAAAATGTATTACCTCGCTGAGATCGAATATCTATAATTTCTGTTTGTTTATATACATTTTGTTTCAAACTTTTAATTTTTCATTTTCTCGGGATTGTTTGTTTGACCTGTGTCTTGTACATGTTTGAATTTTTCCACTCAGCCTGTGTATGACCGTACGTTCAGTCTCAAATGCACTTAAAAATAAATATGTGCGCGAGAGGGCACTCTCTCTTCATTGGATATTAGGAATACCTTAAGAACAGCATCTGCACAGTATCCGTTAATCCTTTAAGCTGACCATTGTTCTGTTCACAGCTTTCCATTCCATTGATCCTGCAAAAATCATAATTGAACAGGAGCTTCAAGTTGACTGATGAAGAACCTTATAAAGACAATAAATCCATCTTGAGAATTATTTATTTTATTTGGGGTCCATAGTCCTATTCCATGACAAAGGGTAGGGTAATGTGTCCGTAAAAAGAGTGAAGAAGTGGACCATTTTGAGCACGCCAAAGCAGCTCTTAAGCTATATAGATAAGTAGATAGGTCCTAAGTTACATACCCTCCACCATAATTGGATTACCCCTTCACCATGATTGGATTGCAGCTGGCATCTCACTGCTTTATCTCTCTCCTTACTTCAAAAACCTGCACAGTCCCACCATCTTCTTCTTCTTCTCAAATGCTCGTACCACTCACTCAGCATACAATAATGGCACTTACTATTTATAGAACTTTTCTTACAGTCTACTAACAATCATTTATATTACCATTTGAATTTAATCTAATCACAAAAATGTTCAAATAGATTCTTTCAGATTTGCTGCAGCTTAAGCTAAAACTATCACTGCCTCTGATATTATCAGACATTATGCCAGCTTCTTCAATAATTGGTCTGTGTAGGTGCTTGACAAGATAGTTAGTAGGACAGTTGCCAGCTAAATTAAGACAGAAAATTTTGTTCATTATCATCGAAGACGAGAAATGGCTGGCAGAGAGAGGCAGTTCATCAGTTTTTATGTACACACCATAGGACAAATAAAAGCTCAATATATCTAACATTCACGGTCAATACTTGTCAAATGTGCCTCTATCACAAATCAAAGATTTTTTGCACAGCTTTTTAGAGCTAGATAAGCAAAATTACACCCTACTAAAACTTTAAGATGCCAGCAGCTCCTCATAAAATACTTAGTGGATATCTGAGCACATTAAAGCTATTATTTAAGGAGCGTATAATTCTTTTAGACTTTTGAAACCCATGCAATATTGCACCACCACCGGTAGGCTAGTGGAATAAAAATCGGTAGGTTGGTAGATTAGTTTAGAATCATTAGACTTGCATGTCAACAAAGTTCACTGTACGTAGCTTCTTAACTGCATCAATGAAGCAGATGGATTTGAAATTCTGACAAATATCATAAAAAGATAAAAGGGATCTTCCATAACTTACTGGTTTTTTACTTTCTACTATATATTACTTGTAGGTTTGTTCATCTATTTGCTTGACAATTTGGAAGAAACATCCACTGAGAACTCAATAAAGATTATTGTTTGAACTTGAGAAATGGTATGATATGGTTCTACTACGGAACTTGTTCAAATCTTTAATCGGAATCAATAATAAAGGAAGCAGAAGCTAGCTAGCTATGTAGCACTTCTTTTTGCAAGTTGAAATTAAGACATCTTACAAGGATTTCATGGTGTAAAATGACTCAAAGGACTGGTATTTCCATTTAAGGCAATTCAGCACATGAGATGTTTACACTATAATAATTCCTCGTGTTCAATGTGGGTTTCCTCACACAAGAGTTGCGTATCAATACAGCACATGCACTTTTGAAAAAAAGGAAACAATACAGCATAATTCTAGAGAGAAACGTGATGAAAGTACCTGGCATCATTTGTAAGGGCCGCAAGTTATTAGGAGAATCATATCTCAAGAGCTAATAGTTGGAGTTAGGAACCCAAAACTTTAGGCAGCCTTACACCACAACACTTCACTCAACCACTTGCTGGTTAGCCCCTCCAATCAGAATCCTCCATGGCCCTCTCTAGTCTAGTCAGCCCGTCAATGTCCCAACGACTCCACATTGCATGCTTCACTTGGCCTCCTTCCGATGAATCCTTCCGCAAGTAGCCATCTCCAATTGATCATCCCTCAATAAAAGCATAATTGTTACGAGCATACAAGCACAACTCCTCGAGATAACACACCCAAAATGTTATCTATTAAAGTTGAGGAACCCACGACTTTAAAAGGTAGTGTGGTGTGACTTTTATAAGTCAAGGCCCTCTCTTCTAAAATACTAGTCTTCCTTGCTTAGTGGGACGTATGGACTTATACCAATGGCTTGATTTTTTTTTTGGATTGGGCAATTCGTCGAATACATTGCATACACAGCCACTATCTCCCACACCGCATGTGAGGAAGAAGGTTCACTGCACGGTTATGATTTTCGAGTGTTACCAAAAAGCAATCTAGAAAGTACCTTTCGACCGATTACCTTTGCCTAACCAAATTTGATATAAAAAATGGCAAAGCGGGTCTGGCGCGAGTGACCTGTGTGATCGCACCAAATTGTACTTCCATCAAAAGCTACTTATGCGTTAATTACGAACACAAAAAACGAACACAAAAAATTAGGTCACCCCCCAATGGTCCAACCGCAAAATGAAAACACAAAATTGAGAGTTAAGTTATCGTGATCCAGAAGCGACCCCAAGGGGAAAAAAACAAAAGTTGAATTGATTATCCAGATTAAGAAGAAAAGGAACTGATCAGATTAATTCTTGTCGAAATCGCAAACTGGTATGAGAACAGCAAGGTTTAATCACGAGGATTCAGGATTCTAAACGAAGATTATACCTATGAATTGAGCATGCTGAGGAGTGATTGAGTTTTGAACGTCAGGTAGTGACAGATTACTAATGGCTCGTGTCGTTTTCATGGTTGGCTGGTATAAGATGGCCTTTCTCTGTTTTTTTCCCCCTTTTCCTTATCGTTAATATTCTGTGGAGCTTCGGCCTTCCCAATTCTTGCCCATCCAATGGGATGCGAGTGGGATTTCTTTTTAGGCACGTGAAAATTGTGCCGTTCCTTTTCTCTTGGCTCATATTTATTCCGCCCATAATAGATATGGGCCCACTGGGGGATGGTTGAGATAAAACGTTGTTTGAAGAGTCTTAGATAAACACGTTAATATTTGAGATAAAAATTTTTTTATGTACTTATCTTGTAAATTATAAATAACGTCTGAAAAACAGTTTTCACCGTTAATTTAAATAGATATATAATAATTTTTTTTTATCCTTTGAAATTAAGCTATTCTATGCTTTACCCTCTAAAATTACTTTCGCCTGACCTATTCATGAGATAGAGATAACAAAAATTGTCCTTGTTATCAAAAAAAGAGAGAGATAACAAAAATTGTTGATCATATTTATAAATTTTTTTATATAAATGTATAACTTTTTCTTTTATTTATTATTGTGTTAACTTTGTTCTCATGAGTCATGAGAAATAAAATTAAAAAATTGTTAATTTTTAAAATAAAGTTAACAAAATTTAAGATTTTTCTTGATCAATATAAAACATATTGGAAACGAATTTAAATAGAATTAGAGAGGTATTTATTTTATAAAATACGAAATCAATTCTCCCCTAAAAAAGTTACAAATAACTTAACATTATTTTTTTATCATATAAAATAACTTATATTAATTTTGCTTCCATCGAACCCAACCCCATAAAAACACATTTTATTTGGGCTATACTTACATTGAATTTTTTATATCCATTAGTTTAAGTTATCTAGTGACCAATGATCATATGTCCTTTTTTATGTAGATTTATGACTAAATAATAATATTTTAAAAGTAAGACACCTGAGGATGTGTAGTTAAAGAATATGAGAAACTCAATTTAAGTATTTTTATTTTTATGTTAATTTAATATAAATAGTATATTACGTTTTTATAGTCTTAAATAGCATACCAATTAAGCTCATGTAACTTTTATTGTATTCTATTTCCCCCATTACATTTAATTATATTTCCACTTATTGGAGGAACAAAAAGGTCGTTATTGTCATTAAATATTAACATATCGTATGTACAATTAAAAATTGTTGTTGTTTTCATTTTTAATTTTCTTTTTTGTCCATAAAGTGGGTAAATTTATTAGAGCTCGCTTAAATCAAACATATGATTTGAAAATGCTACTTATAGGAGATTACAGAGATGCGATAAAGAACTTTCTACTCATTTAATTTAATATTCCGATCCGTACAATATTTGATGTTGATGAAGATAATTAGTTCCTCATCTCTTCATTAATCTCTTTATTAATATAGGTTGGACCTATTTAAGTAATTTGATTATATTAATGAAATTAGTCGAAAGGGACTACCCTTTTTTGGCTTCCAATTTCTTTCTCACACAAGTTTCAAGCAAAGCTTCATGACCAATAGAAACGGAATGATAAGT
>QFDD01008678.1:0-11736 GCA_006871305.1 Vachellia collinsii | reverse complement strand
CCTTGCTTTTTATTATGAATATTATGTTTATCTTCATATGTTCCATAATCCCCCATTATATTTTGTATCATTCTATTATCTCATGTCATCATGGAGTTGATTTACATTAATATTGTGAAGTTATGTTTATAAATACAAGACATCACTTATGTATTACTCACTCTCTTGATATAGTGAATAAAAATTCTTTTTTCTTGCTCTAATTTTCTCTCTTTCTCTCTTTTTTTCTTAATCTCATAATATGTTATCAGTATGAAACTTTAAGGAAGGTATAATATGATTTCACTTTATATCTAAAACATTCTATATGCATGATATTGCTATGATTAATCTATAAATTCTTTCTTTTTCGATATGGAATAATCTAAGTTTAGGGTGTAATATTTAAATTCCTTTATGACTTTAAATTTTGTGTCCAAGTTTTGGATTGGAGATAAAAAAAAATTTCTTTGAGTTTAAGATTGTAATTAAATATGTCTTTGAAATTTGTCTTCATATGAACATGTGATAATCTCAGTTGAAAGAGCAAAACTTTTATTTGTGAAACCCCTTGTTACGAATGTTCGTAGTGTGTGTTTGTTTTCTGTTTGCTGAAATTTCTTAACCATTCTGATATTTGTTAACCATTCTTTCTTCAATCTGCCATTGAAGCATGAATAACAAGGACCAATTGTATTATTTTACAGGGTCCGATTATAATTTGCAGGATTTTAGGCTCATAGATTTAGGATGTTTGGTAATTTGGATCGCAATGGCCGAGAATATTGTGACATTGTAACTAAGATTGGCTCATACATCTTTACATTGAGTTCCGTGTTGCTGCTTCAAAACTAAGATTTGCTTGGAATAAAGGACCCGTTTGGTTCAATCGGATAACCCTTTAGCTATGCAATGGTGTGCACAGTGCAATAATATTGATTACTATTAATATGTTCGTTTTGTTATTAACAAGATGTGGAGAAATTATTTTATATATTTAATTAGAATCATAAAAGATCCAAAATACCCCTCCATATAAAAAACTCTCCACCCCAATCATCTTCTTCAGAGCGAAAATACCATTGTTAATTGGGAACCTAAATAAGAGTCATCAACTAAACTAAACCTTGAGCATGTCCTAAGTAGCAAAGTCACACAACAACATATTGAAAGGGAAGAAATAAATAAATAAAGTTTTGAATAAGGGTTTAAATGAAACAGGAAAAAAAATAAAAATAAAATCTTCCATCTAAATATGAACATCTGGAAAAACAGATCCAGATGAAGACTTCAAAGAAAACAGATACGTAAGGAAGACTTTCACATCTTTGAATGCTCATGGAGATCTGAAGAGAGGATGACGGAGATCCAGGCATTCCCGTGTGGCAAAGAATGGAGATGGTAATGTTAATAGAAGAAGGGAGACAAAGGAGAAGAATGAGATGATGAAGGGACGGAGAAAACATAAAAAGGCTGAAGAGAAAGAGAAAACGCTGCCTGGGCGATGGTGGGGGACGGTGCCATGGGGGGCGGTTGATAGTGGAGGAGGTTTACAGTGATTGTCTTTGACCAACCGCCACTTAGTTATGTCATAGGCCTCCAAATTCAAATGGCTACAGTTTGTTAAGATTTCTCTCAAAACCGCTGCAAATCACTCGTTCTTTTTTGTTTTAGTAGCGATTGAGTTATATAAATATTTATTTGAAAATATTAAAAAATAAAATATAAAAAACATCTTATTTATTTTAGGGGAATTATTGTAGGGTCGTAAATAAAAAAAATTAATATCAGTAAGGTCCCCAGAGGTTATTTTAATGGTAACTGCTTCAGTTATTAATGAGACATTACTGATATTAATTCTCTTACTTTAAAATTTCTCTTTTATTTTATTATGCCGACCAGATTAATTATTAAATAAAATAAGCGAAAGAGACTCGCAAGTCGCAAGACGGTGCTAAGATCAATGGGATCTAAGCGGGTTTTCCAGCGTGGCAGAGTGCTAGTGGTTAATGCTTCATTGTGACGTAATCATAGTGACGACAGCTAAAAGAAGAAGCCAGGTGATGTTCGTTGAAGTATGTGAAGGACGAGCACGGCATGCAAGGATGCCGGCGAAGATGGGGGATGAGGGCTCCAAGGGAAAAAGATTCGAGTTACATTATTTTAATAGTATGTTACATCCATTTTTAATATAAAAATTAATTAATTTTTATTACAGATATTAAATTGTTAATAAAATTAAATACAGTACTTAAATGTATTTATATTTTTTTAAACTAATTTATCTAAATTATAAATTTATATATAAATTAATCATATACATCAATAAATACTTTTAAATAGGATATTTAACTTCTTTAATTTTTTTTAAAAAATTAATTGGCTCTATATTAAGGACCAGATGTATTATAAGATTTTAATTTATGGACTATATCAAATTCCCTATATATATATATATATATATATTATACCAGGTTGTTTAATCACAAATGGCTACTTAAGTGAGTGGAGAATTTGACGTAATAGATATAAAAAACTTGATCTAAGTATTTTTCTTACTTTATTTAGCTTCTTTTTCTTTACAAATTAATCAATTTGATTTTATATTGAGAAATGAATACAGTAACAATTTTATGGGAAATACTTAGATTAAGTTCCTTATATTTATTATGTAAAGTTCTCCTATCACATATAGTCATGTGTTGTAGTTTTCAAAAAAATATTATCATTCAACTATAAATCCACTTAAAAATCATGTGTAATTAGAAAACTTCGTATATTCCATATCCATATACTCTGTTTGATGGAAATATGGTAGTTGTTATTTATTATAAAGTGTATTATAAATTTTTTAGAATTTATGAATAATTATAAATTATAAAATAAAATGAATGCAACATTCCTTATCTAAATATTAGCATATACCAAGTCTAATTTTAAAGGCTTATTCTCACCCTTATATTAAATCCAACAAAATTCAAACACTTGCATCCCAAACAGGGTCACAGGGGATGGGGAGGGATTTTGCTTACCTCCCCTTTTATGGTCTTATAAAAAATTTTAGTAGGGATGATGAAAAATTCTCTCCCTCCGCTCCAAAATAGAGGGATTTAGAAGGGAAGGTTAATATGTTTACCTTATACTAATTATGGTTATTTCAATCTACGCTACTTATTTTGTTATATTTTGATAATCATAAAATTATAATTTTAAAATTAATTGCCATTTCTCATTCTTTTTTGTTAAATATTTTATAAAATCAAAAAAATATGGGCAATATATATATATATATATATATATATTTACTCCCCTCTTATCCTCAACCAATCTAGGTATCATTATTTAAAACCTTCACCTCCACTACGGTCAATCCAAATGAAATGATGTTAAAATTTTGGGTTAAGGGTAATTTTTTTCTGAAGTTTTCGCCAAAGATCACTGGGAACTCGGACTTTTATAAGTGCAATGCCACTCTAAAAGTTTTAAATAGTTTCAATATTACCGCGGAAGTATAAAAATGTTACAATTTTGCTTCCATCGTTAGTTGACAGTTGGTTTTGACCCAATTAAACTGAAGTGGCTCTGCCATATAGAATATAATACCATGTCATCATCTAATCAAACTGAGGTGGAGCTCCAGAAAAGCATTGAAGAGAGGGATCCGCAAGACATATGAAGACTGTTGTTCAATGAGGACGATACTGTAAGGATTCAGAGTTACTGTCACACCCCTTTTAGCATAAGATGTTAGAATGGGATTTTTCGAAAAATTTTAAACTTTTTAAACAACTTTTATATAAAGCTGTTATTCCCATTTGAAATCCAAAGGGCCAGGTTTGATCCTGGGACCTATGGGTTATGGCCCACCATACTTTCACTGCGTAATTACCTTCTGGCTCATTATTATGTACATAATTTGTACAATCATAAATACATCAACATTTAACCCATCCAGACTCGTATTAAAATAACTCCACAACTACTAATTTAAAACAAAATCCTATGTAAAGGGGAATTCTTCAATCTCCTTCATTCTCACCTTCTGTGCCTCTTTAGTCACAATTTCATCGCCTTTTTAGCTACCCGCTTTAGCTGTATTTGTTTGAAAGGGAGGGTGAGATTCAAAAATCTCGTAGAAACCACAGTTTATCAAATATTCATATATAAAATTCACAATCATGCAAAAACAAGCCACATGTTCATACAGCATTACACATACGGCCCGAGGTCTCACCTCAATAATCGTGCATATCTCATACGGCCAGTGCACATCACATACGGCAATAGATACGACCCGTGCACATCACATACGACAAAATAGATACGGCCAGTGCACATCACATACGGCAAATAGATACGGCCAGTGCACATCACATACGGCAAGTAGATATGGCCCCGTGCACATCACATACGGCAATAGATAAGGCCCGTGCACATCACATACGGCAAATCATACGGCCAGTGCACATCACCCCTTCATGGGTGGCTTAGGGAATCACCCCGTAGCACTTTATCACAGCACGCATAACAAATATAGCACAAACAAGCATGCATAATTAAATATATGATAATAGGATAAAAAGGGTTTTTACCTATCTCCATTCGTTTACTGTTACCTTATCTGGCAAATCCATTCTCCAGCTTTCCTTGGGGTGCTCAAGCAGATATCAAATCCTAAAAACATTCACGTACAATATTTCGTTAATTATACGCTTAACGAGCTTCATTAAGCTCATTTCTCTCTCCTAACCTCATTTCTACCCTTTTAAATTAATTCTATTTCCTTGACACTTTTCAATAACTTTGAAAAATCATAACTTATTCCATGCAATTCCAAATGCAATGGTTCCTTTACTTTATTAATAAAAATCATAACTTATTCCATGCAATTCCATAACTTATTCCATGCATTTCCTTGACAATTTTCAACAACATCCATGAACAATATTAATAAAAAAGATAGAAATTTTGCTACCTTTACTTTTTAACTTTTCTTTTACTTTGGACTTGAATTTATAAACTTCCCTCTTACTTGTCACAATCTTTCCTTTGCAATTTCACTTCCTACATATAATATAATGCAATTGACATTAATAATAAGCCAATACCAAGTATTAAAACACACTAAACTTACCAAAACTCTTCTTGAGTCTTAAGGGCTCTAAAACTCTTAAACGTGCTAAAATTGATTATAATGCTTCCAAAATTATTTTCTCATTTATACTCTATACAATTTTGCATTATACATCCAAAGGAAGCATCAAAATAAACAAAAGCTCATTCATTCCTCACAATGTCCAGCTGGTCAAAATTAGCAATAAAAAGGGAAACATATGATTTTCAACTTCTACATTCACATGTATGCATAATCGCATTCCTAACTCATTTTCCTTTCATTAAACATCACAAAACCATTCCTTCTCCTACATGAACAGTGTTGGCCAGCAGCTCATGAATAGTAATCTCATGCCAAAAATTCATATATTCATCCAAACAACACAAAACAACCACCAATAGGCTCTAAATCATGCATAGAGTTGTTTTCTAACAACTATGTCCTCTAAATCCCTTTCTTTCTCACTTTTTCTCTAAAAAACAATATGGTTCTAGCAGCACATACACAACACTTTAGCCAAAAAACAAACAGATTAAATGAAAGAGGAGGCATAGAAACTCTAGGAAATGGAAGATTACATAGCAAAATCAACTCTTACCTTGAGTTCTTGGCTTGATTTCCTTCCCTTCTTGTGCTTCCTCTTCCACGTCTCTCTCCCTCTCCTTCTCTATGTGTTTGGCTGACTTTGGCCCTTTGGTAGCTCTTAGAAAACTTTAAAAAGAAATCTATCCTTATGTGTCTTAATGTGTGGGAGCCAATCGGACTGATAAAGTAACTATACTTTAGATAATCTACCACATGATTAAAATATCTTTCTACTTTTTCTCTTTGCATTAAGGAATGACATGTGGCAAAATCTCAGTTCTCACAATCTTCTTTATGCATATCAAGTTACTTTAGCTAATTATAAAGCTACTTTATTGGATCGGAATTACTTTTTGGGGATTCCCTGCTCACTTGATCTGTGTAGAGTCATTAAAAATTTTTAAAATTCATGTGATACTTTCATGATTTTTCTTTCCTCATTCTGCTTCTAGAATTATCCTTAATTAGTTTTTGAAGAAAACCCAATTTCATAGTTTTTCCAGATCTTTTTCTTTCCGTTCCAGGAAATTACCTAGGACTTTTCCTAGGAAATAATTTTATAAATTACTGAAATTTTTAAGATATTTTTCCCTCTTCTGAAATCAGATATTTGAGGCATCTGGATATTTTAAATAATTATATTTATTTAATTATTTATTAAATATCCAAATATTAAATAAACTTTAAAATTCCTGTAAAGGTTATTCTTGTCATTTTGACCTGAACCGGGTTTCAATTAATAATCAGTGAATTTTTCTCTATCTTTTGGGACTCTGTAAAATTTTTTGATATTTTGGTCAAACTTTGACCAAAATGCCATTTGATTTTTCCTTAATTGCCAAAATACCCTTGAATTTCCAAATTTCCACTTTAGTTTCATTTTTAAAATGATACTTAGGTCCTTGAATTTTTAAAATGACACTTTAGTTTCTTACTTTTCCAAAATGACTATTTTGCTCTTACTTTTTCTACATTTGACATAATGACATTTTCACTCTTCCTTTCTTTTTTCCTTTCATTCTCCGAACCCTTAACTAATCTTTAGCTACTTATTCAATCTTTATATCCAATTATCAAAGATCTGGATATTACAATAATATTATAGTGCTCAAGGCATAAGAAAACTAACTTCGAGTGTTTGATGTACCATATATAAAAAATCTAAGTGATGGATGCAACTGGAAGATAACATTAGAGTGTTGAATGCAACTTTACCCTAATTAATTCACAAATATTAAAAAATTGGTTAAGTTAGTTATTTTCATTATTATATAGAAATTATGGGTCACTTTATTTTCCCCTAAATAACCTCTTTCAATGAAGGTAGTAAATGTGAAGAAATTTAAAAAGAGTGAGAAAAATTGTGAAGTTAACGAGGCTTGAGAAAAAATATTAAATAAGAGAGAGAGAGAGTATTGGTTAAGGTTATATATTTAGTACCGAATTACATCGGTAAGCTATATCTCATAAATAGAACTAGATGGAGTATTACGATTATGATTATGATTTTTCTTTTTAGATGTGTGACATACATACATGCATGCATGTGCGATATGTTTGAAATGTCAACCGACCCTGAGGGTAATTTGAATGTTTACAAAATTTATAATAAAGTAGGGTATAAGTTAGAGTTTGAACAAATACAGGTTCAGAAACTCGTTTGCAAGAATACTTAAAACTATTTTTTACAAATACGAAGTGTATATGGAAGCTAGAAAATGATCTCTGAAACTATTTAAATTTGTGTATATATAAGAAAGTAAACACTATTTGGAATACAGTTTTCAATGACAAAAACAAAAAGTTGGTATGCTAGAAATATAAAGAGTTAAGGGACGATGAATTACAAACTTTGAGAAACTTATGTAGTGAATATTTAAACCAGATAAAAATTCATTTCAGACACTTCCAAAATTGTGAAATACGACATAATAAATGATAACACTGAAAAATATCGATATACTAAAGTGGTTAGTCTAAATATCAATATGCTTGAGAATAATGAACAAATGAATAGTAGTGTATATGAATCATGCATATATATGAGAAAGCTTTAAACTTAGTATATATCCAAGCTATGTGAAAATAAAGCTTTGAACAATATTGGGCAAAGGATCAGTTTAAAAGCAAGGCTTCAAGAAAAATATGATTTCATAAAGTATAAATAATTTAAATATTTAAATCATTTCTCCCAAAATATTTAATGCCTCTCAACTTTTCCCAACTTTCCAAATGTTTTTCTCTAGTTTCTTTTCATAATTAGATTCTATATAAAGCATGTGACATTTTAATATCTTACGGACAAAAAATTGTGCAGTTTTGATTTTTTTTACCATTTTTCAAAGAAAAATAAAATAAATTAAAGGAAATAACACAATTTCAGAGTATTTTTCTTTTAAAAAATCATAAACATTTGAAAACTGAACTAGTTTTTGTCTGAAAATATCAAAATGTTACTCATTTTATTTATTAAAGAGCTAACTAATCAATCTGCTAATTATTATTAATGAACCGAAATTTTTGGGACAGGAAAAGTATACAAACATGGGAGGAGTACTACACCAAAATTTGTCCAAAGGAAGATGGTTATGCATGGAGAAAGTATGGCGAAAAATTCATACTCAATGCCAAACACCCCAGGTTTTTGTCCTTTTCATTCATATTTTCTTTTTAATATCATAAAATATTTTTGAAAGTCCATAATCAATTTGAAAGTTTAAGATATATAGCCATCTTATTTGTATTTACTTATCCATTTATTTGAATTGAAACTAATTTGTTCATTTATATACGGAAATCAAGAGATACAACAACTTTAACCTTACATCATCCACCACCTTTCTATGGTTGATCAAAGGTACAAAAATCAGCTTCAAAAGTATGAGTATATGTTGTGTAGCTGAAAGTTTAGCACAATAATTAAGATATCCATTGGCAAAATTCAAATAAATTTACATATTCTTCATGCTTCACCAATGACATCTTGATGGGTGGTTTTTTTTCCTTTGTTTTCTTTCTAATAATGTTGTCGTACAATCTATATAGCATCACCTAATAGGAATAAAGCTTATTGTTATTGTTGTTGTTGTTCCCTCCTTAGTAATCAAATTTATTTGGTTCAACTCAATAATCACTACATACTTCAATAACCCTAAGTAAACCATTTGCTTCAGCATATGTAGGCGTAGTCCTACAATAGTGTATATATATGTGCGCGCGCGAGCGCCTCACCCTACTCCTTATGTAGTGTAGGCCTTGTGTGCAAAAAGCCACATGAAATGTTTGATTCTAGAAGAAGTAGACTAACTCCAAAGAAACAAATCAAATACTCAAATTTAAAAAAGTTTTTCACACACACACACACACACACACACACACATCTTTATCCTATTTGAGGATGTTTTCTACCCTGGTTATTTCAAAAATTGGTCTAGAAAGTTTAATATTACTACAGTTACACACACACACAAATGTCACCATTCACACTTTCTATAGTGGTTTGTGTTTAACCAAAGCAGAATTCTTCTGTAAAATCTACTTTTTGTACTAGTGCTCTTGATACTATATATATATATATATGTAACATAGTCAAACACTTTTTTGTTTACATCATTAAAACAAAAGTTCTTGTCTCTGCTATCAGTAATTATTTGTTTAGGGTAAATCAATTCTTCTTAATTACTAATCCTTCTTTGAAATCCTTTCACATATATGAGATGCTTCTCAAGAATTTGCCATTTTTATTTCATTAGGTATGACTTCATTCCCATGTCTGAAAGTTCAAGGAAGATTTGTCTTCTTGTTTTTTTTTTACCATCAACTTTCAAAGTTCTCCTGATAACGAAGTATAAGAGTTATGGTCAAATCATGCCCTTTTTTACCATCAATTTTCTTCTATTGTATCAACCTGCTCTAATGCAGTTTGAGAGAAGTCAATTTTTCCCTATACACTACCCATGGTTCTTAATATAAGATCTAGTGGATTTTATTCTAAATATAATATCTCATTCCATTTTATCTTCTAAATTTATAATGTTTTTGCAAAGTATCTCCTTGATTGTATGTATTAAAGGTTTCTATCGATGAAAGAAGGTACTTTAGTAAAATCAATTTTCATTTTTGTTATAAATAACTAAATTAAGTAATTTTTTTAATCTAGCTAAATTAGTTATATAGTTATTATATTAAGGATAGAAGGTAGTAAATTTAAATGTTTCACATGGAATATTAAATATTAATGATATTGATTTAATTTAGAAAACAATTTTTATATGCATGATATATGAAAATGTAGATGCTACTTCAGATGCACTTACAAGTATGACAAGGGATGCGAAGCAACCAAACGAGTCCAAATAATTCAAGACGATCCTCTTCTCTATAAAACTACCTATTTTGGCTACCACACTTGCCCAAAGCCTCAAATGTTTCGGGATTTTCATTATCTTTCAAGCTCTGTGTCATGCATAATGATGATGAAGACCACGTGCATCATAATAATCACATCTCCACTACAACCATTAATGACAATGATGACCACATCTCCACTACAAACATGGAGGACCCCACCATAAAGAAGAGCATGAGAAATAGGCGCAACACTCTCATACATAATGATGATGAAGACCACCACATCTCCACTACAACCATTAATGACAATGATGGCCACGTGCATGTCTCCACTACAAACATGGTGGACCCCACCATAAGGAAGAGCATGAGAAATAAGCGCAAGACGTGGAAGTTGAGGGAGTTAGAAACCTATGACCCCATTAGCCTATAAATATCCGAGAACTACTCTGGAGTGTGTGTGGAATGTTTATGGAAATCTCTCTCTCTCCCTCTTGATGTATTTCTTTCCCCTCTGGATTGCTTTCTAGTTTCAGTGTTCTTCATTTTTCAGCGTTTGTATCAGACTTAATTATTTAATATAAATATCCAGTAGTGTTTGCCATTACAATTGGTGCTTTCATTGAGAGTCTACTAAGGCTGGAATGATGGCAGACAACACACGCATGAAGGAGATGCAAGCAGAGATTAAAAAGGTGAGTGAATTCGTGGAGTATGCCAAGGAACGCTTTCAGCAAGTGGACCAACTCAAGGGAGTGCTCCAGACTCTCACGAAGTCAGTAGATTCACTTCATATCAGACTCGAAAAAAACAGAGATGACTCCGAGACGTCATCATCCACGTTGCATGCCCACAACAGCCCCCATCCTCATGGTTTTAAGACTGTCAAACTGGATTTCCCTCGGTTTGATGGTAAAGAAGCATTAGAGTGGATCTTTAAAGCTGAACAATATTTCAAATATTACGAGATTCCAGATGCTCAGAAGCTTGTCATTGCATCGGTGCACTTTGAGGGAGACACGCTCCCTTGGTTTCAGATGCTCGAAAAGGCCGGACGTATACCAACTTGGCAAACCTTGACCAAAGCCGTGGAATTACAATATGGACCATCCCAGTTCGATTGTGCCCGCTCACAGTTATTCAAACTGACACAAAGTACAGCCGGAGGATCATTAGATGACTACAACACCCAGTTCCTATCGTTGGCAAATAGAGCAGAGGAGTTACCTGAGAGTGCCCTGTTAGATTGTTACCTAGGAGGCCTCACACCCGAACTAAAACGTGATGTACTAGTTCACCGTCCCACAACCGTGATAAGTGCTATGTCACTTGCTCGACTCTTTGATCAGCCCACTATCTCAAACACCAACCGCAATCCAAAGCTAGAATCCTCACCAAAACACCGTAACATCACAGCCACTTCAAACCCAAACCGAGCTATCATCCCATACCACAACCCAAACCCCAATACCACCCCTACCACCTTTGGAGGCAACCGAACCAACCTTCCACCAATATTACCCACACCTACCATGCCACCCATTAAACGAATGACCGCCGCTGAAATGCAAATTCGAAGAGAGAAGGGGCTGTGTTACACCTGCGATGCTAAGTTTTCTCCGGCCCATCGATGCCCAAACAAACAAATGATGCTCTTACAGTGCGAGGAAGAAAATGAAGGGGTAGAGGAAGGGAAGGAAGGGGCC
>QFDD01008677.1:0-11712 GCA_006871305.1 Vachellia collinsii | reverse complement strand
ACATGTATATAGAGAGAGAGGGAGAGACGGAGACGATCATGGGATCTTCAAGAAACATTGACAGGAAGCAATATTGTAACAGAATATCAAATCACTTACATTATGATGAAACTTTTATCACAGAAAACGAAGATCGGTCTTCTTGGTTCAAGAAAAAGGAAAGAAAACAAATAAGATAACTCTTGGAATCGAATAGAAAAGGCTGAGTCTGAGACGAGCAGAAGTTTGTTACCGCAAGCTTCAAAAGTCCGATTCCATTGTGAATGCAATGGTGCTAACCTGACGTTAGGGTGCTGTCCCCTGACGCTTCGGCCGCTGGCGGCGGAGGGATCACCTCATGTGGGAGGTAAAATACATCAATTTTTAATGCCTCATCGGGGCCTAAAGTTATTTCAAATCTTCGCCTACCGCGGCCGCCGACCCCGGTGATGGTGATCCTCACGAGATACTGCCCGGCCATTTCTTAGCAAGAGCGCAGAGAAAGGGACTGAAAGAAAGCGACTAATCCTCAGGGTAGCACGTAGGGGCAAGACTGGTTATTCTTTTTTCATTGCCGATTTCACACGCCGGCGACTACTGTCTTCTATTTATAGTGTAAAGCAATGGACTATAACCATCTAACAGACGCCGGCGATTCGTTTTTTGCTTGAGTCAAGTCACGTGTTATGGGATGCACATGATCGCAAATATTACTTCCAACATTAATACAATCTTTTTCACTTTAAATTTAAATTATTCTGATTTTAATCTATCAAATTTTATTTCTTATGATTTAATAAAAAACTAAATCATCTTAACTGTTGAGAGACTAACACACTATATTTTAAATTTAGAGGGTCAAAACTAAGTTATGATTTTCTTAGGGTCAAGTTGTATCAATATCCTAAAATATTTATGATACAATCAACACTCCAAAGCATTTTTCTTCCAAGTGAGTTCAACTACTTAAATTATTTCTTATGCCTTGGTGTAAAGTTGGGAAAATGGGGAGAGTGCTATAGGCCGCTTCTTTCCCATTGCTAGGGTTTCTTCCTCCTCTGTAAGGTGTCTCATCTCTCTCTGAGGGTTTTCATTTGTCGTGAGTGGGGTTCCGGCATCTCTCCCCCAACGAATGTCGAGGGAGAGGTCGTCTGGCCGAGGACTTTCTCCTCTTTTCCTCTTTTTGGGGCTTTGATCTTTTACTCTACTTTGTTTATTTTGGGGCGTCCATGTTCTAGGAGGTGTGGGTTGAGGAATGGATGGCTAGATTGGTGGAGAAGAGGGGATCAGTGACGGTAATGAGGAAGGGAGTTCAATGGCCCTACGGAGTTTTGCGTTTCCCTATGCCTCTTCTGGTCGATTCAAAGCAAAGAGCACTTTTCATCGGCGTTGAACCAATGGATGATCGTCACTAATCTGGTATGGTTTTGTGTTTCTTCTCCTTTGATCTGGTTTGGGTGGTGTTGGTTGTTGTATTGGAAGGCTTTTCTGTTTGTGGTGTCGCCATTACTGCTTTGCTCCACACATTTGTGTGAATCTTGTTTCTCTGCTCTTATGGTAGCAGACACTAGGTTAAAAGGGATGTGATTGTTAGGGTGGTTCTTGGAATTCTCATCCTTTATTTCCGGCATAGTCTATGAGGTTATTCTGGTCTCTCCTGCGACGATGACAGCAGTGAAGCTCTCCTTTGCTTTAGGGTTAGGGTTTTGGTTGGAGGTGTTGTTTGGGTTGGACGTCTGTTTTTGGGCTTTAGTTCATAGGCCTAGTTTGTTTGTTTTAATTTTTGTAAGTTAACTTTGTTTAATGAAGTTTATATTTCTAACAAAAAAAAAAGTTGGGAAAATGGGTTGGGCCTAGCCAATCGGATTAGCCAGCCCGGGCCCACCCCTTTTTTTAAATAATAAATTTTATATTTCTTTATCTTTTTTCATCTTAATATTTTTTTAAAAAAAAGTAACACTAAATTTTATTTTTAATATAAGCAACACCTAATACATTCAAAAGTAGTAGAAAATATTTTATTTTTTCATATCAACTTTTTATAATACTATATTTAAAATCACAAATAAAACATTAAGACTTGTATATTATTAAATTATGAAGAAATGTAGTAAGATAATGTTATTTTTGGGTCAAAATAAAATAATACTGCATGATGAAAATTTTTAATTGTATTTTAAAAATTTTTCTGGCAGGTTGGTAGGCTATTACAATAACAGCCTGTCCTACTCAATCGATTGGCTTAAGTCACGGGTTAACCTCCTTTCCCAACCCTACATTAATGTTAAATGCATAAAAAAATATTTTATAGTTATATAGACACACTTTAATTATTATTTTTTTATCTGAACTTTAATTATTATTTGGAAACATATGGAAAAAAAATACTTGATGAAGATGTTGAATGCATTTAACCATTTTTTATTGGAGACACTCTCTCTGCGTCACTCCTCCCATTTACATCGTTAAATCACAATCCAATGGTTAGCAGTTCTCAATTATAACTCAATTTTTTTTTTTTTTGCCAAAATTATAACCCAATTAAAAGGAACTCAATTGAGAGTATCATAATCCATGTGTACTTTTTTTTGATAAAATAATCCATGTGTGCTAAAGCTTCATGTATATACTTCTGGCTCAATTGGGAAAAAACCATTTCAATGTGATTAATATTGGGCTTCATCCCAAATATGCTTGTATTGGGCGGAATAGGATTATTGAGCCCAATTTGAACCCAAATATAAATAAACAAAAATAAAACATATTCACTATCTGGTCCAACCCACCTGGTCCGTGGTCAGCTCCTCCGCGCGCTCTCTCTCACTCTCTCTTCTCAGTTCTCTCGTCTTAGTTCTTACCCCCTTCTTTCCGCGTTTCGATCTCCGATCGGCAAGCTTCTTGGCTCACAGGTAACTTCCCTTATCCTTCTTTCTCTCTTTAAGCCGAAATTACTTGATTTTTCTCGTTTATTCCAATCATACCAATCTGAATCTGGCGCTTCCGAGGTGAATTTCTGCTGCATTGCCATGATTTAACCACTGTTCGAAAAAGCGGACCGGACCGGCCGGTTCAGACCGGAAACCGGTGAACCGGCCGCTGGTCCGGTCCGGTTGACCGTTTAAACTGGTGACCAGTTTGAACAGGTCAAACCGGTGTTGAACCGGTCAAACCAGCCGAACCGGTTGAACCAATTAAAAACTAGAAACAATGAAAAAAGGGGAATCAAAGTGTGATAATGTGGTTCATTAATTTTTTTAAAAAAATATGGTAACAAAATAAGTCTTTAATTTTTTGTTTTCTATTTAAATAAATTTATACATGAGGATATAAAATAAAATTAATTCATTTTATCCCATTTTTTATCACTGATATTTAATTAAACTCTAAAAATTTAAAATATGGGTAAAATAAAATAATATTATAGGTTTTATCTATTATTTTTTTTAAAATAAAATATAATCTATTAAATTATATTATTTTAATATAACCGGTCTAACTCCGGCTTGAATCCGGTCTGAACCATTAACCCTTAAACCACTGTCTCACCCGGTTCAGTGCCCGGTCCGGTTTTTTGAACCTTGGATTTAAATGTGAAATTTGATTCATTCATCTTTTCTAATTCTAACTTCGATCCCGTTAATTTGGCTCCGTATTAGAAAACTCCGATAACTTCTCCATGCCATTGTCTGGATTTGATCTTTAGGGGGGGGGGAAGATATGTCGGGCCAAAATCAACGTCTTAATGTGGCCCCCACTGTGACGATGCTTGTAGTCATGAAAGCTCGACTCGTTGGAGCTACGAGAGGCCATGCTCTTCTGACGAAGAAGAGCGACGCCTTGACGTTACAATTCCGTCGGATTCTGAAGAAGATAGTGTCAACTAAGGAATCAATGGGGGAGATCATGAGGAGCTCTTCATTTGCTTTAACAGAGGCCAAGCTGGTGATAACATCAAGCACGTTGTGCTTGAGAATGTTTGAGAAGCTTCCCTCAAGGTTCGATCTCGACAAGAGAATGTGGCAGGTGTTAAACTGCCCAGATTTGAATACACAAACGACGGAGAGATCACTAAGAATGGCCTTACAGGTTTGGCAAGAGGTGGCCAGCAAGTTCAGAGTTGTCGTGCTGCTTATATAAAGGCCATTGAAGTTCTTGTTGAGCTTGCTTCACTTCAGACCTCGTTCTTGACACTAGATGAGGCAATCAAGACTACAAATCGAAGAGTGAATGCGCTTGAGAATGTGGTGAAGCCTAGAATAGAGAATACCATTAATTATATTAAGGGAGAGTTGGACGAGCTTGAAAGAGAGGACTTCTTTAGGTTGAAGAAGATACAGGGTTATAAGAAGAGAGAAATAGAGAAGCAGATGGTATCAGCTAAGAATTTTGCTGAGGAACAGTTTGCTGTGAAGCTGGCTCTGCAGAGAGAATTCAGCCCACAATTTGTTGTCTGCAACAACAGCCAGAGATGAGGACATCATTTTCTGAATATACAGAGGTTGGTTTCTTTTTGTTTTTCCCCCTTCTAATTTATAACGATTCTTTTGTTCTTCTAGGTTGCCTTCTCTCATTTTGTCGATGCTATTCATCTGTGCTGGGTTAGATTATTCATAATCCTTTAGGTGACACTGTTCTCTACTTTGAATAAAGGAATTCAGCATATGATTTATTGATTCATGTATTAAGACCACTATTTTTGCCACAATGAAATCAATTAGAGCTATTTATGCACCGAATTAAGGGGTTTTGATTTTCAACGAGGCAAAGATTAAAATCATTCAATAAAAAAAAAATTCTGTACGCCATCAACACTCCGAATATTGATTTTTCCTTTCCTGGGATTTAAACCAATACGTTATGTATGATGAGTAGAAGGAAGATAGGAAAGGGGAATCTATTATGAAGGGACCCAAGTAAAGAGAATCTCATATCAAGTTTCAGTTATCTAAGAGAGAACCCATTTCATCCAATTGAGATCCTTATTGCACTACTTTTGGTACAAGAGTGTCTTCATGTAAAGCTTCAATCCTCCTCCAGTAGAGCACCCTTTTTCATTTGAGGTAACTTCAACAGAATGAAACCTGCGAAATACAATAAGGCCCAAACGGATGGCACAATGCTGATATAGATATAGTTTTGGCTATGTGCCTCCCACACTGATTTTTGCCGTGTACTTTATTATAGGTTATATTGAAGTGCATGGATGAAATCTGTTTTCGGAGGAGGAATAGGGAGTTACTGTTATATATCAATTTTGTCATCCATGTCCAACTACCATTGGACATTAAGCTGTGTGCTCACACTTTGTCTACATTAACGATGGAAATTATTTTTCTAAAATAATTTATAATTTACAAAATATATGAGATTATTTTTATCTTGATATACGTAAACATATTTCTATAACGCCATCACAAACAATGCCAGTTGAGTAGTCATTTGAGATGATTCATAATATTTTGACTTGTAAATAATATACTGTCTTCCCTTTTAGTTCTAAATGTAGTAATTAGTTTTTATTGTTCAAAAAAATGTAGTAATTACTGAAGGGTTTATTTTTATCATAAATTTTTAATCAACTTCATCTCCGGATTTTATAATTTTTTTCAAATATTCATATTAATTGCATATATTAAAAGATTTTTATGGAAGGTAACTAAATAGAGTGATTTTTTTTTTTTGCCAAACTAAATAGGGTATTTTAGAAAAAGTTGAAACCCGTTTTTTAATAAATAAGTAATTTAACTAATTTTATTAATTTTTATATATTAATTACCCGGGTTCCAAATTTAGAATCCAAGAATGAATGAATGCTTTGAGATATTAAGAAAAAAATATATAGGAAGCAGTTGAACCAACAAAGGAAATAAACATAACTCCAAACTTCAACATCAAACATAATCCATTATTGCCGGTAGCCTAACGAAATTCATTCTAGCGCTCTCCATAAGCTTCCGAAGCCAATAATTAATTAATTAATTAATTACACAAAAGAAAAGACAACATAAGGCTCCTGCTGAATTTGGTTAGTCAAGTTGGAAGCATCCTTCTGAAGTGAACAACCACAACATTTTCGTAGGCCATATTTAATTAATCAGAAAAGCTAACAAATGTCTTAATTGTCTCCTTAATAGACCACTAGGGCATACCTCGATAATTAAATATAGTTTTATTTACTGACCCCTTCCGTTTAGGGCATAGGATTTTGGTTCTCGATGAATAAACAGACTGCATAGTTTGGTGTTGCCATGTATGTCCCTCCCTTTTTATACAAACGAATTTTAAAGTTGTGATATTTATTTATTTTTAGATTAAACTTAAGTATAAATACCTATGCTTATATTCTTAAATACCCAAATAAATCACCAACGTGAAACAAACTTCTTTAAAATACTCAAGTGATGTTGAAGTAAGAAATATATATTTTACTGTATTTTTATGAGAAAGTTTGATAACAAAAAAAAAAAGAATCTTCATGTGAAGAATATTTGGAAAAAAAAAATAAATCTTAAAAGTTCATTTTAGAAAAAGAAATAGAATTATCATATTTCAAAATCATCACTTGCACTTGGAGCTGGAAGTTGGTTTCCTATAAGCAGCGACTGGAGCTATGACCCTGAGTCAAGTCGCTCCAACGGTAATAATTTTTTGGCCTTTTAAAGATTAAAAGAATAATTATTCGAGGCCTAAAAATACAATAATACCAGTTTTTTTTTTTGGCCAAAAGGACAATAATACCAGCTGTTATACTTTTTTTTGGCCTTTTGCCAACAAAGGTGATGTTGTTATACTATATCATATGGCAATCACTTTTAGAACAATATGGTGACATTTTAATTATTTTTCCTTCAATTTGATGACAAATCTTTTAAATTAATCTCTAAAAGATGCTTCAATTAGGGGGCAACTTCTCTGGGGAGGCTGGTCAATGCGCACACATGAAATTACTCATTGTTGGCGTTTACTTGGGGTCCCAATATGATTAAAATAATAATTAGAGAGAG
Source organism: Vachellia collinsii (assembly GCA_006871305.1). Lineage (NCBI taxonomy): Eukaryota > Viridiplantae > Streptophyta > Magnoliopsida > Fabales > Fabaceae > Vachellia > Vachellia collinsii. The sequence continues at coordinate 4,729 of QFDD01008677.1, read as the reverse complement.
TGGGAAGGCACTTTCTGAATCTTCAATTATTGGAATTATGTGAGGCATGTATGATTCACATTGTGAAATTTCTTGGCCGCCCTTCTCTTTAAATATAGTATTATCCCTTATTCTTAATATTTAAAGTATTTATTTATGTGTATTATTGAATTGTATATTATTATCAGTCAAACAATTAGTTAAAAATATAAAAATATATATACTTTAAAATATTGTATTTATCTTTTTAATTTTTTTTTAAAAAAGTCACTTGACTTTTATATTAAAGACCGAAGTAGTAATACACCACTTCCTCAAATCTTAAATATAAACCTCCGCTTGCAATGTAACACTACAAACAAAGACTTTTTTCGAAATGTTTATATTAATAAAGCTTCTATGATGTTTCCAAACACCTAATGATAATAATAATAATAATTAAATACCATACTAGTCATTAATATAAGACATTTTTAAAAATATTTTTGTTTGTTTGTAAATATAAGTCACTTTATAGAAAGTGAGTTACATTGTATTCTTCTTTTTCTCAAATTTCTGTTAATTATATTGTTGAGACTTGAGAGAGACTCTGTTTAAAAAAAATAAAAATAATAATATTAAGAGATATAATAATTTTAATTAGAGGATAATCTTGAAAAGCGGTTATGATTTTTACTATTTTAATAATACAAACTAGTTTCAATTGTGAAATAGTTAGAAGCATATTATATTAAGGATGTGAGTGTTGTGTATGCCAAGAGATTGTATGTTAAAGAAAAACTAGTAAACCTGTCATTGATCAGGTCCGGTTAAGTAGTTGAACCAGGGATCGATTTAGCTCAATCAAACCAGTGTTAAACCAGTTAAACCGCTAAACCATTGGACTGGTGGTTTGACCGATTTAACTCTTGTTTTAAAAGAAAAAATTATTTAAAAAAATTTAAGAGGTAGAAACACTCTAAAAAAAGTATAAATAATGACTATTGGCTTCTTATTGCGGTAATGGCATGTTAGGAAGGAGAAACCCAATATGAGTGGTCAATTAGTGAGAGATTAGTGGAAGATTTGTTATTTTTTTTTATGTTGACTGTATATACTTTTTAAGTTTAATCCAAACAACAAATTAAACATCAACAATAAATAATTCAATAAAAAGCTTTAGTTTTGTTTGATTGGACTGTTGTGGTGTGTGTGTGTCCCTAATTTGTGGGAAAGCAAGCACATATCTATGCTGTGTTTAAACATCGTTCACTCATGCACTCTTTTATCATCCACCCCCAAGTAATGTTTCATTTCGTAACGGTGTTTTCTTTTACTCTTTCCCTATTCTTTCAATTCATTATTAAATCTTCAGGTCAAAAAAAAAAAAATTCATTATTAAATCAGGTCAAAAAAAAAAAATTCATTATTAAATAAATTAGGCCTAAAAATTAATATTTTTATTGTCACACCTTCTCTCTCTCTTTTTTTTTGCCAACCACATCTCTTCGTGTGTCTCCATATATATATATATATATTATAAAAGGAAGGTGCTGTAACAAAGAAACTGTTGGTTAATGTGATGATCGATCTCACTCCATATGAATGATCATACAGGTTTGAATCTGATAAAAAGAGAGAAAAAATCTTTATCCTTTAAATATCGAAAACTTTTAGTCTCATACACGAGTGATTTAAGGATATCTCAGTAACATACAGTGATATATTATCCGTGTGTGTGTGTGTGGGGATACCCAGGAAATGCAGATGGGGTTACGCTATCTACAAATTATAAACAATATAATATTGAAAAATTTTATATTATAGGTTCACACACACACAGATTTCTAGGGTGCTCTATAGGCTTCTGAAGCAAATAATTTATGCAAAAGTCATACAAGATAAGGAATTGTGGCGATGGCCCATTGGTGACACGATTACAAGAAAAGAATTTGATCCCTTCCTAATTTTATTATTCAGAATAAAATAACAGTTCAATTTTCTTTTGAGCCAAAAATTTTGTTATCCCATATTTGTTTTGATACTAAACTTCCCTGTAATCCTATTTAAATTATAAAGCATCTAGGTGTTTTGTAATCTTCTTCCTTTCTCTTTCAATGTCGATGGGAGATATACCTACATATATTGCTTAACTGTATTTTAAATAAGATTACATTCGATTAGCATAGCATTAATTATCTTTCTTATGTAAAAATAAAAATAAAGACAATATTTTAACAGTCGGTTTATTCAAAATATATTTTATTTAAAAATTACCCATTAAAACTTTTTAAATTTAGCATGCTACACATTTCCTCTTCCTCTGATAATATTGAGGGTCTAGTTCGATCAAAGAATTAATTGTAAAGGAATAGAATGGAACGACAATTCTTTTGTACTAAGATGTTTGGTACGCAGTAAAATGAAAAATGATTTAATGGAAAATTTTATATTTGGTTGGGTTAAAATAATGAAAAGATAGATAAAAAAAATCTGAAAAAATGACCATATTACTCTTCATAATAGAATATAAATATTGTATTTAAAAACATATTTTTTACTTTCAACAATGCTCAAATACCAGATAAAGAGTTTAAATAATTTATCTCTTAATCATGAGTTACCTATAATGTGCATCTAATTAAAACTATAAGTTATTTGAAATTTCTTCTTAACTATAAAGTGATTATATCATGCCTAAAGTCAAATTCACTTTCTTTTCACATGCTTAATTAGATGCATGTGATCAATAAGTAACTTGTGGTTAAACAAGATTTAAACAAATTTCCTTTTAATCATGATATACCTATCATCCACGTCTAAACAAAATCTGAAAAATAAGCAACACTGAAATGCTTTGTTTACCCTTGTTCGTAAAAGCAAAATCGCAATCCTTTCCTCTATTCCTTTCTTCTCCGGTAGGTTCTTGACTCCCTTTTTGGTTGCTTTCTGAATGCACAGTGATGAGAGGCCATCTATTTCAGAGCAAGAGGGATGAGTTTTTAAGAGTAAGTGTGCTTTTTACATTTTTTTCACATATGGTTGCAATTTAATTCCCACCATTTTTTTTTTGGTGGTAAAAGAGATTTCAACATTTAAATAAAAATGGCTTCTCACGTGAAGTTAATTTCATCTAAGTTTACCCACGAAATAACCCGCCGCCAATAAAAAGTTGGGATTTTTCGTCTCTATTAGGTCCATTTTCTTTTATCTAAAGGAAGCTAAGTTGCATGAACGTTGTTTCGGAGTCCGATGCTTTGTTTTTATTTATGTTGCTTCCATATTTATGATTTGGTTTGTTTTATTTATAACTCAAGACACATTCCACAATCCACGTTAGTGTCGTCTTCGTGGAGTGCAATTTAACACGGACACACATGGACGAAGATAAGGTCACGTGATTGTCTCCTCGCTTCACGTGAATGTCTTTCAAGCTTCAAAGAGTTACAGAAATGGATAATTAATGCCGTAGTGGACTTTTGAGTACAATAATTTGATCTTTTTCATTATTTCTAAAAATTTAAAAACACAAAACAAAAATCCTACCTTTGGCTTTGAATGTTATGTATTTCAACTTGTATAATTTAATTAACAAAAGCGTATGGTTGATTTTTTTATAACATTGAGAAAGTTGATTAACTGATATATTTATTACTTCCCTAAATTAATTTACTCAATTTATAAATTAATATATAATATAATAATATACATAAATATTTTACAATATATATTATAATTAAATAATTTATTTAAATTTTTATATCTTAAAAAATTAATTAAATTTTATATTAAAAAGTGGGGGTGATATTATTATTTTTCGTTTTTGCCAACTCTTAGGTCGAGTGTACTTTATATGAACATTGATGATGTACGCTTTTATCGTTAGGCAACAACAAGTTTCCTTTTTGGAAAAAAAAAAAAAAACAACAAGTTTTCTTTGTTACTACATTCGTACGAGACATGTCCTTCCATGACTTCTTCAACCAACAGTAACTACACAAATTTATTAACACATTTGCTTCATGTGATTTAAGAGAAGACTTGTGATGAATTAAAATTTAAATTTTCATTATATTTATGTTCATATACAATATCCAATAATTACAAATAAATGGATGTAATTGTAAGTGTTTCCAACATATTTAAATGTTTTTCAAATATATCTATTATCTCTAAAGTATTTTATGAAGCATCTAACATATTGAATTACTTTTTAAATGAATTTATCATTTAAAGTATTTTGCATTTAGCAGTTAAGGATCCTTAATGCAACAATAAATAATGCTGGGTGTATTTTAAAAAAAGATCTTCATGGTGCTAGCTACATTAAAATACTTACCAATGTTGAATAGATTTTAACTTATATAAATTACAATCCGTGCTTATTTTGTACTTTTTATAGGATATAAATGTAATGGATGTGTAAATTATAATAAAAAAGCCATAATTCATAAGGCATCAAGGATATGAATATTTTTTAAAAAAGAGACTGAAATAAGAAGATAACGATTAAATATCGTTGATATTAAAAAGTGGAAGTTAATCGGGTATTAGGAACCTAACCCAGATGCTGACGTGGCTGATTAGATTGATGAAACCCCAATCCCAAATAGCTTCAATTATTATTTATTTAAGAATTGCACGCTTTATTCTTCTTTTCTTTACTTTTGTCTTTTGAAAATATTTCTGTGGGCGTCCCCTCCGTCTCTGGTTATACCATTAAAATAATTTTACCAGAGAAAATCGGATATTCCTGTAATTGTTAATCCCC
>QFDD01008676.1:0-13514 GCA_006871305.1 Vachellia collinsii | reverse complement strand
ACTGTTATACTACTTTACTGCTTCATGCATTTATAACGTTTTTCTCAGGTGATCATAATGATGGGGTCAGGTATGAGTAAAGAGTGATTAAAAAAAGAAAAGAAAAGAAAAGAAAAGTCTTGCGGTGGATAGAATTAGACAGGTTGAAGCTATGTACAAGTAGAAAGAAACTCATAAATTTTATGTCACAAATTGAAATCAAGCTCATTTATATGTTTCCTCTCAAAGTTCAATGACTAAAAAGATCTGGTGAATCTTTCTAGTATATGAGGTTCCCTCAAGTGATAATGTTTGAGGGTGTCTCCCTCCTCTTTCTTCTGTATTAGGAATGATGTTACTTAGTTGGGATCATGACCTCTGGTGTTTTATGTAATTTAATATTTTCATACAACTGATACAATTTATGAATTCCACGTCTTCCTGTTTAAATTACTTATTACCATGGAAGCAATTGAGTAGAAGATTTATGCTGCAATCTATTCCATATGCAGAGTCAATCTGAAAACCTTCGATATCAGCTTGATGAGGAAAATTTTGGGAGAGATGTTCTGTAGATGATGCAAGAGGAGGTGAATGAAGTTGTGTTGTAATTGGATCATCATGGATTCTCCAATCATATAGTATATATCTTTGGAGAGTATAAATTAACAGGCGCAGTGTGCTACTTGTTTGTCTTTTCTTTCCTCATATAGTTCAGAGTTAGTGTAGTAGAAGCAGCCCCTGCATCTCAGTGATTTATTGAGAACATACTCGAAAAAGTGCAGCGACATAATAATTTTGCAGAATCGAGTTTCTCCTGAAGTCAATAAAGATAGACCGGAGCATTTGGTTGAGAGGAATTCAGGTGATAATTCTGAAAAGATTCTTGCTCTATGTCAAGTTTTTATGATGATATAGATATACTTTGAGATTATGCATTGACTGGTCAATATCATGAACTATAAAATACACAGAATATGGTGCACTTGTGTTATGAATGTTTATGAATACAATTGTGTATTCCATCTCCAAGAATGGGATCCGCATATACAGTATATTTCATATGTTACCAACCTATGTCAAAAATTGAGGTGATTCTTTATTTCTTAGTACCATTAAAGGACTATGGTTTGAAATTTGAGCAGCTTCTAAGGATTCAAATATTGAAATTATGTGACTTTAATAAAATCTGTTGCCTGATTAGGAAGAGTCAATTTCTTCAAGGAACTTATGTTTCAGCTTCTTGTGCTCAGGTACATTTATGGTGGACACAATTCAAGAGCAGAGGGCTTGAGTAATTTTGGTCTTCTTGTGCATATTCTGATGTGGGTTTCTCTGTATATGGATACTTTTTTTCTGAGAAACAAATAAAAATTTTATATTCTAGAATTTTCGGGCTTGTTTGTTTTTGTTCCGTGTTTAATTTTTTTTCAAAATTGTTTTATAAAACTGTTTTTAAAGGCAATTTTTAAAAAAAAACAAAAAGAAAAAAGAAAGATCTGTATGGAGATTGTTTTTAAGAAATTATATTTGAAAATAAATATAATCAGATATAATGTAAAATTTTAATGATAACTCAAATTTTTAAACGAAAAAGAACCATCAGATGTGAAATAATGTGTTTCTGAATTATCTTAAAAAAATTAAGAAATGCAGAAACAAAAACAAAACAAAAAAAAAAAATTGTTTTTTTTTAGTTTTTTAAAAGAAGTTTCTGTTTTTTTTTTTAAATAACTTACTAAAAACAATACCCCAAACAAGTTTTTTGTTTTTTTTAAAAAAAAGTTTTAAAACTAGAAACAAATGCTATCTTTTCTTTCAGTGTTGCTGCGATAATTCAAGGCTACTATTAATTGTGGTGACGGAAATTTACCAAACTGGTATCTTCATTGTGCTTTTGCTTCCTGGTTTGAAAATGCTCAGATGCATGCAGCTCTTCATAATTGCATGCCTTTTATTCTTCACATTAAAAAAGTCCCTACTTGTAATCTGAGTGGTATTGAACGTCACTTGAAAAAATTGACCATGCATGTGGGCACTTCACTTTACATTCGTATCTGTTGCCATTGAAGAAAACCAGAAACTTCGCTTGTATATTGCATGGTGATGTTCATATATTTTGATAGAATAATTGACTAGGGATAATATTTTGTATATTTGAATGGGGACTCAACTTTGCACTTTGCATTACTTTCTTAAAAATAATGTATATTGATAAAATTATTAAATTTTAAGACATGATAAAGTTTAAAGCTCAATGCATAAGACTTTAACTAAGTGGGGTATGAGTAAGAATAAATGTACATAACATATCCCTACAAGGGTATGGTTTATTTTTTAGAATTTGAACCCCTAACTCCTTGGTCATGTGATAGCAACCTTATTATTACTTCTAGGCTACCCTCTATGTCTAAGAAACTAAAGTATCAGTAATGACTTTACAAAAACAAAAAAAAAAATCCATTTGGCATTTTTCCCCCTAATAAATTGGTTAACACTCTTCTTAAAAAAAAATGATAAAAATAATTTCATGGACGGTCCATTCACAGACAGAAGTGACATTCTTTTACTAGATTTGGAAATATTGAGTGGAGCCAATCGGCACCAAGATGGGAAGAAAGGAAGGTTATGAGAAAAAGAAGTAATGTTGCAGTGGGAAATAGGAACAAGCTAGAGTGGAGGTGGGCTCTACTCAGAATTAAATGTGTAGTTAATTGGACAATCTTATGGAATATATATATATATATATATATATATCATGTTGAATGATCTGTGCATTTAGTACAGTGGGAATGGAGGAACCAAGCAAGAGAGAGTCACGAGTCCCACCAAATTCTTTACTTTCACAAAATTAACATAATACTAGTATAGTGTGTCTAAAAAATAAATTGGAAAAAAAAGGATGAAAGAGTATAATTATAAAATACGATCCTTTTATTGTCATATTCTCTTCTGTATGCTTGTTGGATTACATATGGCTATCAGAGTGGATTTATTTTCAGAGGATTGAACAAAGTTAGGTGCGTCGTTAGTGGGAGTTGGTTGATGAACTGCTCAATCTTATCCCATGTATGCGCTCAACAGGATGCTTCTTTCTTTCCTTTTTTTCTAAGGAAAAACAAACTTCACATATTTACAACAAAAAGTCAAAGCACTTGCCCGATCCTTATTATAATACATTTCTAAAAAACTATCTTATCAAAATACTCTAAAAAAAAGATGAGATTAAGTCATTAACTTGGTGTGAAAATAAAATAAAATTTCAAGTTTACCCATATTTAATAACATGAATTACATCCAAAAAGTTATAGAAAGTGAAATTTTAAATAGGGGCAATATTGAAAAAAGCATAATCAATACTTGATTTGTTACCTTATAATTAGATCATCTATTCCTTATAAAAGATGGTTTGTAATAAGAACAAAGGGAAAATACAACACTATCATCAATGGTTCATGAAAAATGATTTCGCATCCAATTAAGTCTATCTCTTTAAACAATGGGGGTCAGATATCTAGTGAAAGGAATTAGTCATTTACAACATAATGAACTAAGATTCAAATAGATTTGATATCTAATGGAAGAAATTAATCCTTCACAACGTGATAAACTAAGATTCGAATTTCTATTAAAAGATATGCTTACATTTAATGTTTAATAGTATATCGAATAAATTTACTTCCAATGATAGGATAGGGGAAAAAGTCTCTGTCTTCCCTTCATAAAGGCCTTCCAAAGTCTATCACCAAAAAAAAACAAAAGAACAAAAAAGCCTTCCAAAGTGCCACTGAGGAGCCAATCAATTAGGCCAGTGTGTATTTGCAAAGGAGGATGAACAGATAGAGACACAAACAAACCACAATGCTTTGGTATTAACCAAAATGAGGGTGATGCTTACTTGTGTTGTCTTGCTATTTGACACTTGAGCTAACAATAGACGTCAGTCAATTGTGTGTGTATTGCTGTGATTGGTGAGTTGTGTGATAATTAATATTCTTTTATTTATTATTCTTCTTTCATTAAATGAAACCCCTCACCTGGTGTTGGTTGGGATGCCTACTGCCACATGGATCAGCGTATGCAACACTTAACATGATCAGATTTTTATTCAAGTTACTCAAAAGAATTTTCGTTATCATATGAAATAAAGATTTTAAATGCTTTCTATGTTGTCCTTCCCTTAGCTACTCCAGTAATATGATAAAGTTTGGAAAGGTCATCTCTTAAAGTGATTATTGAATACTGATACACAAATCCAGAAGCCAATTGATGATCAACAGAACAAGAAGCTGATGAAGCATCCTATCTTGAAATTTGTCGCCTTCTTTGTATGTGAGTGATTGCTAGGGAAAATAATTCAAGAAAAGACAAAAATTACGTCGGGGAAATAGGTATGTGACAAGGGCAACAAACCATGTGAGGGTTGCATCCACCTGCACTGCATCTTATCAATATAAGTATGGCGGTAGGCCCCATGCAATTAGGATAGAGTTTGAGAAAATGGCTAGTCAAAACTAAACCTCTTCCCTGTTGACTTATCTGTCCTACTTTTGGATTAGATCTTCGTTAATTTCTTATTACATGTTTGGGTTTCATACTTAACCAGCTTTCTAATGTAAGAACTATACAATTTATTTATACTACTCTAGTCCTATACATGAATCACTTGTAGGAAAAAATTTTGATATTAAATATAAGTCACTTATAGGGTAATTGATAACATTTTTTTTTTCAATTTTACCTCTATCAAACTATTGGGAAGAGAGAAAGAGGAGAGATGGGTGCGAATGATTTGTAAATATTGCAAGAGACAAACATTTTAATAAGGACAAATATGATTTAATGCATTTCTTGGTGTGCGAGAATGAGGTATAAGTGACTTACATGTAATACCAAAATGGTGTGTGTGTGTGTGTGTGTGTGTTAAGGAAGTTAATTACTTGATTTCTTCAAAATAACCTTTTTATTTGTATTTGAGTTACCCCTTGATGAAAACACTTAATATATGCAAACAAAAGAGGTTATTTAGGGAAAATTATAAATTTGGGAGAAAAAATGGATTGAAATATTACATTTAGGATCAAAATGAACCCCTAATTAACTCATCATTAAGGGCTAAATAGAGTAGTAGACAAGGCAAACAAAATGTTTTGAAGTAGCTAGCAGAATCGAAATTGCAATCTGTCACCAATCAGGATAAGGTTTAAGCCACTACACCACAAGGTTCTTTTTCTTAGTCACATATATTTTCTTATTAGAAGCAATTTGTTTAAGGTATTCTCAACCACATGCCAAATTGGCTTCATGTTGATTTTGGTCTAAAGTAATGTGCAAGTGACTCTATTTTAAAACTTGCAAAAACAAACGTGCAATTAATTCTAACAATGCGATCCAGTTCTATTTATTATTCTTTCCAGTCTTTATCTACAAGTTGTCTAAAATTTTCTCTCTCTAAATGCTTTTTACTTTGATATTTTTTAACAAAACAGTCTCTAACAAAATCATCAAGCTCAAGTGAATTTCTTTGAGAGTAATTTAGAACGTTCAAGAGCATCAACTAATTTAAAATAAATTTTTAATTTATATAAAGTTATTAACATGAACTTATAAGTTATAAGAAGAGGGAATACTTCCTTGCTCAGATTAAGAATCTTACTTTCTCTTGTAGGATTGCTCTCCATTTTGGCAGCCAAACTTTTGTTCCATGGTCGGCCTCTTCTGTTATCAGTTACCATCATTTAACTGGATCCGAAGGAGCATAATGATAAGATGTTCGATGGAGGTAGCACAACTTATAAATAAATAGTGGATCTTATGATAGATTTTATTTTATATTCACGACACACACTATTTTCTATCTGATGAAAGTCGAGTCATTCTCATCAAAATTATAACATTAAAAAATGTGACCACATAAAGTTGGTTGCCAAAATTGAGTAGAAATAAACATGGAAGTGAGTTGTGGTTAATTTTAACCTTAAAGCATTATCTGAGAATTTATCCTCTCAAAGAGGGATACAAATGACTTGAGGTTACAACTTACAATTAGGATCGAATACAGACCTTCCACATACCAAAAACTTTCATGCTACTAGACTAGAAGAACATTGACAACTAGGGAGAATTTTTTTACCCTGTAGTTTTCATGTTGGAGCTACCACATATTTCTTGAGAAAAAAGGCTTACAAACAAGAAATGGTAAGATAATGTATCATTGATTTTTTTTTCTTCAATTCTACGTTTATTTTTTCTCAAAATCGACCCTAAGAAATTTGCAGAGAAATTGAGAGAAAATTTCAAGAGCATTGTATGTGTTGGAATCATTCCCAATGTAGATAAAAATGACAGCTACCAGAGCCCAAAATTCTGTCATGTATTCGTAAATAATATGATTCAGGTCTGTACGTATAAGTACATGAAGCCATACAACAGGTGGCCTTCTCTACATATATACATCCATTTCTAATATAAATTCAGCTCTGATCATGTGTATATTATGCTGCTATTTGACCTATTTGCTAGAAGGTTCATATATGACCGACCTTGTGTACAATTCAAAAGCTTTCTATATCACTGCCAGTCCTAAACATCTCTATTAATTATAAATTAGATAAGCTCTTTCCTTTTTTGGACGAATAAGTTAGATAAGCTCTATAAGGCTGACTTGACCAAGCCTTTAACTGCAAGTAACAAAACTTAACCCTTCAAAGCAGAATTGGGTTGCAGAGGAAGTAATGATGGAAGGTCTCTTATTCTGAAGCCATTTCCCCAAAAAGAGGCAAGACAGAGACCCATTATAGCCATGGCTATCACAGAGCATGCAGGTGGAACTGCATGACTACTTCCTAAGAACTGAGTTGCAAGAAGACCTGCAAGTGTGGAGCTTTGCATTCCTGTGCATAGTGAAATTGTCCGGCTCACCTCTTCGCCTTGCCTGCAATAATTGTTGTATAGGATGTTAGTACAGGTGTCCACAGGTGAATATACAAGTGAACATGTATATTTTAACTGCTAATGATATCAAAATAATAAGTGTAATCAGAGAAAGTGACTTGATAGATATAAATAACTTAACCTAAATTTAGCCCTTTTCAAAGTAGTACAATTGTTTGTAAGAATAATGCATTCAAATACACCACTGCAACTATGAGAAACCTAAGCATAGCCCTTGAAATATGTCCGGGCCATCATGGGAGAGGGAGAAAGGTTGCATGGAATATTAAGATGACTTGTTTCTTCTTCTTCTTTTTTTTTTGCATTAATATCTATTGTAACTTTATTATCGTCATTCGACGGTACTTTCTCTTCATTAATTTTTACATAGGATTACAGAGACCATTTTTCATCGCATTTCCTTTCCCTTCCTTTCGTTATTCTAAATACTGTTTGCATGCCAAACAATGCCTCCCATCCTTCAGTATTACTATTTAGAGCCTTCTCTATCCATTAGGAGATCCCACTTAACAGTTAAACCTATTTCCTTTCCAAATGGATAGCCCAGTTGCTTGGAATGTCAACAAAGATGGTTAAAATATTAAATAGAGCCTTGCACAAAAATGAAATATCCAAGCTCATAAATCTCCACATTCCCAAATGCTACAGGATCGAAGTAAGGGTAAATTCTAACTTTCTAATTTTTTTCTGGGGAGGTGGGGTCAATAGAGAATTCGTATTTTTTGCACTACCACGTGTGTGTGTGTGTGTGTGATTTGCAGAACAAATTACTAGCAAACATTGATACAAGATGATATATACAACGTTGATGCAATCAGTCAGAAGCTTGACTATACTGATGTGTGAAAGTAAGTTCACGCATAATTTGATTTTTTTATCTCTGATGAAAGTATAAATGCTTGATACAATATCATTTGGCTGCATTTTGAAACAACTGAAAAATATTCTAAACAATTTAGCTACTATGAAAACAGTCTATCATCTGCGATCATAATTTACATCTTATGACCTTAACCCAACAAATATTGGCACACAACAAGATTTGAACCTCAGATAGTCAGGTCCATTAAGAATGAGCAGCTGTGAATGACCAGTTACTAAAATGGTCGCAATACATCTAAGGAATAGAGTTAGGATTGCTTGAATTTTGTTTTTTTCCCTAAATTTCGAATTTGGAAGTAAGCATACCTCAATGTTGGAATATTTGAGATCCAATATCCTAAAGTGAAGGCAGCAGCATGAAATATCAGTACAGGAAAAATCAGCTGAAGACCTTCACCAGAAAGAATTTGACTCCGATTTATAGCAAGCGGGCTGCCAATGCACATCGAAGTACATATCATTGCAACAAAGGGCATCACAGGTTGAAGAACAGATACAACTGGCTTTGCATATGTATTAAGCAGAAGTCCAAGAGTAACTGGAACAAGAACAACCTGCCAAATATTTCCAGCTACATCCATCACTAAATTGAAAATAAATAGAAGATTGTGAAGGCAATTAGCTGGAGAAGCCTTGTGAGGTATGAAAAATGTGCTCACTGGCAGCTAAAGCGAGCATTGCAAGTAGAGAGGGTCCATTAACACACTAGCTTTGGCAAATTACTATTTGGTTAGATCGTTTTCCTAGTGAGTCGCTAATTACCTGTAGTATTGACTTTGACATGGCAACTGCATCAACAGGAACTATGGATCCAATGATAAGACCTGTTAATAGAGGTGTTAAAAGAACCGATGCAATTGTGGTACAGCTTGTAAGGAGAATGCTAAGTGCAACATCCCCTTTGCTGAGAAAGCTTGCATAGCTGGATAGCTGAGCCCCTGAAACACAAGCAGTGAGGACAAATCCTGCGTAAAACACCCTCGGCAAGCCAAATGCCTTTGCGATCAAGGCACCAAGAGCAGGTTTTAACACATATTGTGCAATGAACCCAACAGAGAGTGGTAAAGGTCTGCCATAGATAAGAGAACAATGGAACTTGTAAGAAGATTCATGATTTCATAAATTTAAATTAAGCAGAAATCAAGTGGTATTGAAAGTCAGACCTTTTAAATGCAAGAGCAAAATCATCTAGGGAAAGTTTTATTCCAATAGACAACATAATCCCACCAAGAGCAGGGGCATATAAATCTTTAGATACCCTGGAGAAGTTGAAAGATCTTAGTTCTTCCATTATTAAGCTATTTCCATAAATAATCTTTTCAATTTGCTCATAGAATGCTAAATTCTCGACTTCAAGAACAGCCAAAAGAAGAGAGAAATAAAAATAGAAGAAGATTAACTTTATTTTCAGGTGAGATGAATAGAAAAAAGTCAAAGTGCCACAGAGAAGTTTCCAATAATCTCTTTAGGAGCCTTTTATCAAACACATAAAAGCCGCCCCACACTGAAATAATAAAATGCCGTCACCACTCAATAACCAAAATCGAATTGAAGTCAAATACCTTAAAAATATAAAAAAGAAAAATTAAATCGTCAAATTCTGAAAGACAACGTTGATAACTAAATTATGACAAACTAAACGCACAACAAATTGAAATACCGCGTTAATAAAGACAAGGGAACATAATTAACGCACAAAATCAGTGAGATGCAAGAAAAGCAATTAGAAAATGGCATTTTCAAGTGTTTATTTTCCCATCACATAAAATGTCCAAATCAACTTGAAAAGAAAATTAGCATCACATAAAAAGATAATCACCATGAAAACCCACCATGTAAAAGTAGAAGGTTGAACTAAAGCGGCGATTGCAGTGGCAAGAACAACAAAAGGAAGCATCGATGACAAAACCTGAGACCAATCCCTTTTACCCACGTCAGCTACAGAACTCGGATTGATCCCAAAAGAAAGCAAGGAAACATTCCCTTTCCTTCTCTGTAACCCAACTCTTCCTATGAAAGGCGACGTCGAGCAAGCATACGTCGACAAAGCACCATTGCCACAGCCCTTTGGAAGCTTAAAAAATGGATAAGAAGAAGGAGAAGAGGGAGAAGAGCAAGAAAGAAAATCAAAACTTGAAATTCGAAGCTTAGGCTTAGCGTTAGCGGGCCCTGTGGAAGAAAGAATGGGAGCTGAGAGTAACGAAGAGGAACAGAGAACTCTTGCCATTAAATTTCGAAATGGCGCTTCCTCCGACTCTGATGGTGTCGCCGGCAGTGGCAGCTTCTCGCCGGCGAGGTTCAGAGAAAACGGGAGGAAGCAGGAACTAGAAGGATAAGAAGGTTTCTTTCGAAGATCATACAGAAGATGAAGAGATACAGTGAGAATCTTATATATATGCCTCTCAAAAAAGATTAGGGGGTGGGATCAGATACGTGAAGGTACAGGATAGGTCATAATCACTAATCAGTTTGGACATTGGACTTCGGCTTTCGGTCAACAATATCAAAGGCCACAATAGCATGACTTTCTGGCATGTGTTCAACCACCGTCCTAATATTTACTATTATCTCCTTATCATCTAAAGTTAGTTGATTTTTTTTTGAAATGTTAAATAAATTAATTTAAATTATTTATGTTTATAATTTTTTCCAAAATAATTTATTTATTGGAGAATTGGGGAAAAGTCCCCTCATTTTGGAATTAATTATAAAATGAGACTTTCCACACAAATGCAACTGAACTTTTACAATATGTAATTGAACTTCCACGTTATGTGCAACTGAGTTTTAACATGTACAATTGAGCAGATTCCATTTTGCAATTAATTCCCCAATGAGAGATTTTTCTTTAATTTTTTCTTTATTTACCTTACTTATAAAACACTGTATAATGTAATGATAAATATAAATAAATAATTTTTTAAATTTTTTTAATATTATAAAAAAAGTCAACCGAACTCTTTTATATGCTAAGGAGGGGAGGTGGTGCATGAATATATATTGGCATGTTAATGCTATTTTAATGTTAAAAAGAATGACTTTATATTCATGTTTCTCTAATATTAGAGATCTTACATGTCTCATGTTTATCCCACCCAGAATTAGGATTAGACAAATATGCACGTTAATCTCCATTATATTCTATAAGAGATCTCACGTGCATCATATTTTCTCTATTTTATTCATCCTCGTATATATTATTATGTTGAAGCTCTTTTAATGTTTTTAACTTGTCTCTCATATTAAATGTTTAGATTTAAATGCCTATTTATCTAAGAATGTTTTTTTAATTATATTATGTATCTTACATATATGCTGGAAAGTTAGGTACCCAAATGAATATGAACATATTTTTCTGGAGTACAAAGACAAATATTAAGCTTCAAAAGTTACTCATTATCATATGTAATAATAGATATTAATTAGAGATAAAGTTGAAAATTGTTGAATTCTTAAAGTTAATGAAGTTTGAGGTTTCTTTGATATCTGTAGAATATACTGGAAATGACTTATAATTAAAACGAGAGGAATACATTAGAAACCGATAAAATAATATATTAGGATCACCCTAGCCAAGTCAATTTTATCTTCTATCCCTTTTTACACAATGCAAAACACTCTGATTCCCCCATCTTGTTGCAATGAAATCCAAAAAATTATTAGAAAATTTATATTGGGCTACACTGAGGATCACCATGGGGTTAGCCTTGTTAAGTGGAGTGATCTTTGTCAGCCTCTAAGAAATGGTGGTTGTGGCATTCTCAAACTAGAACCTCATAACAAGGCCTTCCTTTCTAAGCTTATTTATCAAATGCTCTCCCAACCTGACACCCTTTGGGTCAAGGTTCTAAAAGGTAAATACGGCTTGACAGATATAATAATCCCTAGTGTTACCTCATGGTCCAACTCCTCTTACTTTTGGAGGAACATAGCCAAATCTTAGCAGGATACTTTCCCACATATAAAATGGAAGTCTGGAGACGGTAACAAGATAAAATTTTGGTCTAACTTTTGGTTTGATTAATTGAAGAACACGTAATGGAGCCATTTTGAGTTACTTGAAATTTGATAGATATTTATTGATAACCAAATGAAATAGAAAACCTAAATTACAGAAAAATCCTTTCTAGAAATTTAGTTTTTAAAGAAGCATTTTCTAGAAAATTACTTCCCAAAAAAGCGTGTTATGAACATTAGTAAATGATACCTTTGATTTTTAAAAGTACTTTGAAAAAGCCCATTTTTGAAAAGCACTTTTCCAAAAATCATTCTTAAAAAAGTACTTCCTGAAAAAGCACTTCCATTGAAAAGCATTTTCTTGAAAAAGTACTTTCTGAAAAAACACTTTTTTTAAAATCAATTTCTTTCAAAAGCACTTCCTATAAAAGCCCATTTTTGAAAAGCACTTTTTCGAAAATCACTTTCTTAAAAGAAGCACTTTCTTAAAAAGTACTTCCTTAAAAGCACTT
This sequence comes from Vachellia collinsii, assembly GCA_006871305.1. Taxonomy (NCBI): domain Eukaryota; kingdom Viridiplantae; phylum Streptophyta; class Magnoliopsida; order Fabales; family Fabaceae; genus Vachellia; species Vachellia collinsii. The sequence continues at coordinate 1,230 of QFDD01008676.1, read as the reverse complement.
TATTGGAAAAACACTTTTTAAAATCAATTTTTTGAAAAAGCACTTTTTCAAAAATCATTTTGTTAAAAAAACACTTTCTTGAAAAAGTACTTCCTAAAAAAGCACTTTCTTAAAAAAGTACTTCCTAAAAAAGCACTTTCTTAAAAAAGTACTTCCTAAAAAAGCACTTTCATAGAAAAGTACTTTTCTAAAAAAGCACTTTTGTAAAAATCACTTTTTTGAAAAAGTATTTCCTGAAAAAGCACTTTTCTGGAAAAGTACTTTTCTAAAAAAGCACTTTCTCAAAAAAGTACTTTCTAAAAAGCACTTTTTTAGAAAAGTACTTTCTGAAAGGCACTTTTTGAAAAAGCTCATTTTTGAAAAACTTTACAGAAAATTACTTTATGAAAAAAAGCATATTCCTGAAATGCTAATTATTTCTTAGAAAAGAACTTTCTGAAAAAGCCCTTTTTTGAAAAGCACTTTCTTAAAAAATGGACATATCTTACTATATTGATGCGAAGGGTAATTGGAAGCTACACTTGTTCAACAACTTGTTACCATCAAATATTTTGCAAGAGATCTTATCTACCAAAATTGCTCCAACTACTACTGTTCCTGCTTGCTCCTGAAATCTAACACCTAACGGTGATTTTAGAACAAAGTCAGCTTATCAAGCTATTGAATACTTTAATTGGAATGTTGTCGACACCAAATGGACTCGAATATGGAAGCTTCTTGTAGCCCAAAGGATTCGAACCTTCACCTGGCTTCTTACTAAAAGGAAACTGCTCACTAACTCTGAACGTCATAGGAGGGGAATGACCTCTGACAGTCGCTGCTACCTCTATGATGAAGGCATTGAAGACATCAACCATGTTTTTAAGGATTGCCCACTGGCATCCTCAGTTTGGAAGAAAATCGTTCCCAATGATATGTGCATTGATTTTTTCATCAATGATGTGGCTTTTTGGCTCAACAGCAAAATAGGAGATTCAAAACTCAATACCTCTTGGAAGATTAGCTTTTGCATAACTTTTTGGAAATTATAGGAAGTTAGAAACCATCGAATCTTTACAGCTGAAACATACACGACAGAAAGCATTCTATCTCACATTAGAGCAATGGTTAGGCATACTGTAAAGAGTTTTTCAGCTTTCAAATTGCTTGTGTAATTCATTCACCTGTACAGTTTTCTTCTGCAATAAAATCATCCCATTTACTCAAAAATATATATATATATATATATAT
>QFDD01008675.1:0-14293 GCA_006871305.1 Vachellia collinsii | reverse complement strand
TTTTTTTTGTCTAAATTGCCCCTATTGATACTTCTTCAACAATAATCAAATGAGAGTGCGACGGAGGGAATTAAGAAATATTATTAAGATATTTTAAGAAAAATATATCATATAAATTAACTCAACTAATATTTGCGAATCAATTTTCATCAATGTTGTGTAAATATTTGTTGCTGTCTCAAATACAAATCATTTTCAACTGCTTTATCAGAATTAAAAAAGAATGGTTGACTCATTAAATTTGTATTAAATTAAAAAATTATCAACTTTAAATATATTAAATAGGATTTTGGATGAGAGAGAAAAATACAATGTGATAGGTTTAACAAATTAACATTAATTACTATTCAAGTGATTTATATTAAAAATTCTGCTTAAAGGTGACTTATATTATGGATTTAAAGGAGCATGTAAACATATATGTCTAACAAACTATACTATGGGTTAAGAAGTAAATTTACTCAAAAACATTTTTACTGAGTTCACCTGATGTTTTTTTTTTTGAAAATTTTAAAAATGATGTAATGTTACTCAATATCAAAAAAAAAATCCCATTCATTTTCTACGTCCTTTGTAATGACTAAACATACATAGATTAAAATCCTATTTGACAAAAAAATACATTGTTAAGTTATAATATTTTTCAACCATAATGTAGTAATTATAGGGTTTAAAATCAAACAGTTGACCGTACTTGACATGTAACTATAAAATATTCATATTTTCATTATATTTTAATCTTAATTGTAAAATTTGACAGCAAAAATGTAATAAAATAAAATAATTCATAAAACATAGTCACAAAACGAGGCACCTAAAAAATGGTCTATTTTATGGGAAAAATGGATAAAAAATTTCTGTTTAAAAATTTTAGTAATCATGAAAAATTAATTTGATGCGTTTATACGTACAAAAGGTACCAATATTTTATAGAATCTCTGATGTAGAGTACTAGTCCTAGCATTCCTATCATTTTTTACGGATAAAATTTTTAAATAGTAATTTTTCTCCGATTTTTCTTAGTTTATGTTATTTGCAAAATAAATAAATCATTAGCAGTACCAAATGTGGTAGTACATATAAAACAGCAAACACGTGCAATAAAAACAATGTATTTTATTAAGCTGGAAATTGGAAAAGTTGAAATTAATTATTTGAAGAGATTAACTAAGGGCTTGTTTGGGAAGTAATAAAACCTAGGTTTCAAACCTTGGTTTCACAGAATCCGAAGTCAGTATGTGAGAGAGTTTTATCTCGATTTAGTGATTTTGGGAAGTGTTTAGCAAGATAGACATTTAGCCATAGACTTATAATGCCAATCAATAATATATATATATATATGGAAGTTGTAGTTGAAAAATAAAAGAAGGCTTCTTTTGTAAAGTACAACACTTAACCTTGTCTGGTCTTATGACTTACGCATAGATAAAATATTTAAACTTAATATGTAAATATTTGATTAGTTTCGTGTTGTAATTAAGTCAAATAAGTTAACTTGAAGTTTGAGGTGAGTTAAAGAAATTCAATCTTTATAATTTAAAATAATATTGTTATGCCGTATAAAAAAAGTACGATATTTAATATTTCCATAGAAAAAGTCATGCCGAAGTTAAAGAAATTCAATCTTTATAATTTAAAGTAATATTGTTGTGCCGTATTAAAAAAAGTGCTATATTTAATATTTCCATAGAAAAAAGACATGTTGAAGATATGTGTCCCCTATATATATATGATTAAATAAATAAATTAATCAAAGGCATAATTTAAGTAAAAAAATCAACTTTTGAATTATTAATTTGTACATGGATCTTTAATATAATATTTATAATATACAGCTGTATATTAGAAGATGAAATTTACATATACTTTAAATCTTTATTTTTCTGTTAAATTAGATCGGTGGAAATTTGTTCACCCGTTATCCATTTTTTTTGTTAATTTAAAATAGGCGTGGCAGAATATGACTTGTGATGATTCGTCATAATTCACAAAGAATTGTTTTTTTTTTACCTTTTTTTTTTGTAAATGGATAGAATGTGACTTATTAATAAAAGGTATAAAATTAATTAGTAATTATTTTGACTGGCATGAATCGCGTGGAGTCTCGTTTAATCAATCACTGGTCAATATTAAGATTGTGTGCAAGAATTAGGCACCAAATTTAACTTACTATATTTAATTCCACGTAATCCTACTTGTCTTCCTTACCCATAATTTCTCTATATTATTACGTATATAAATATAAAATAAGTTAGATATGGATTTTGTTCATATAAATTTTCTCCTGTACTTTGAACACGCGAATTTTATAGCTTAATATTGAATTTCTAACTAAAATTTTTATTAACTTGGTAGATTTTAGTACTTATTTAGTGTATTTTTTATAAATGTTTAGTGATTATGTTGTTTTTTTTGGGCAACTAACTGAATATATTGTTGAATTAAAACTTTTGATTATGTTGTTCACCCAATAACTTATTAGCTTTAATATTTAAATTTGACTTACATGTTGCAAAGCTTATATATATAATTTATTTTACAACATTTGTTTGTTAATATGTGTGTGTATATTTTAAATAGTTCATTCAAAAACAAAATCTGTTGAATTTGGTTGAAAATAGATAGGGTTATCTTATAATCTTTAAGGTTGTAAATTCAAATCACACTGCAAATATGAACGGTCAATCATTAAATATATTTGTAAGTGTTTTTTGAATTTGAATAAATGCTTGAACCTTGCTAAGGTATCAGAACCAGCTCACCTCCATCCAAGCTCAACAAACACATAAGTAAATTGGATATCCTGACTTTTTTTTTTTTTTTACGTTTTAAAAGGTTTTTTTTTGTCATTCTCCCAATATATAGTAATAAGTATGAGATTGATTAGATAAAATAAAGAAAAAGTGTGATTATATATTAGACTGATTACTTTATAAGACTGGTCACTCCCAATAGTAAAAGTGTATAATGACAGCAAAAGCCTTTTAAATATAGAAAGGATAAAACAGGGTGTCCAATTTACTTAATCTCAGATCAAATCCAGTGAACCAAATATGGATATTGAAATTTTATGAAATATTAAAAATGGCCTTGAAATGGGACTTCCTTCAGTAAATATGGTTTGTAACTTCATTTTAGTGAATTACTACTCATATTTAGTTAATAACAAGTCAAATTTAGAGAATTTATCATTTCAATATTTGTACCCAAGAATTTGTAAAAAAAAAATGGGAATCCTTTTAGCAAATGTTGATTGCAACTTCATTTTAACGAATGACAACTTAAATTTAAGTAGTAACAAGTCAGATTTAGGGAATTTTCCATTTAAACATTTATACAATATAACTTGCAAGGAAATGTGAATTCCAGTTGCAAATGTGGATTGTAACTTCAGCTTAGTAAATTGTAACTCGAGTTTAGATAATAATAAATCAAGATTAAGGAATTTACGTATAAGAATATTTAAGATACATTATTGTACCTTCATCGAATTTCAACATTCTTGTTTGGTCCATTGGGTCTGACATGCGATTAATCAAATTTGGCTCACTGATTTCTCCTTTCTGCATTATAAATGTTGTTTTTTTTTTTTTTTATCATTCCCCCTTTACCATTCTAGTTTAATAAAATAAGATATAATAGCATGCAATAAAGAAGTGTATGTGGAGCTTGATCTTCCGTGTCTCATCCCCTTTGGTTTTGGTTTAAATGGGTATTTTTAGACAAATATTGTGGACAGTATTTTTTTAGTCAAATGCTACACTTTTAAAAATATTTAGACAAATCTACAGTCAAACTCGTTCTTCAAATGAACGAGTTTAAATCTGTACTGAACTCGTTCACCTGAAGAACAAGTTCAGTACATCTTTTTTTTTTATTAAAAAACCCCAAATAAAAAAATTACTTTTAAATCCATTTTCAGCAAAAAAAAATTATTTTTAAATCCCTCCAAACTAACCCTTTAAAAAAATTGAATCCCTACAAATTATTTTGATAAAAAGATGAATATAAAAAATGAAAAACATTACATTTATAATTTATACATTCTCTCACTTTTTTAAATTAAGATATGAAAAATGAAGACGATGGAAGCTTGAACGATGGTGGCATTGTTATTGGAGCCCATATCAACATTGGTGAATGAAGGCAAATCACTGATGGTTTGATGAGTAGTTACAAGCACAATACCTTTATGGGGTTCACTTGGTTTAAATATAAGTATTCCATATGTCTTTTTTAGATTTTACATATGTATATTAAAATAAGTTATAAAGAAAGAAATAATTAAGAAATTTTATTGGATATGCAATAAATAACAAAGATAATTGAAATATTTTTATTGGAGATAATATAAATGATATGATACTCTAAAAATGAGAGAGTGTATAAATTATAAATACAATATTTTTCATTTTTCATGTTCGTCTTTTTATCAAAATAATTTGTAGGGATTTATTTTTTTCTAAAGGGTTAGTTTGAAGGGATTTAAAAAATAATTTTTTTTTGAAAATGGATTTAAAAATATTTTTTTATTTTGGGAAGGGGAGGGGGCAGAGGGGGGAGGATGTGGGGCCCACGTTCAACCCCAAATTTTTATAACAGAAAAAAAGATGTACTGAACTCATTCTTCAGGTGAACGAGTTTAGTAGAAATTTAAATTTGTTCACCTAAAGAATGAGTTTAACTGTAACATTTATCTAAATATTTTTTAAAATATAGCAATGGGCTATTTAAATGATGTCCGTGTCCCACATATTAATTATCAAATGATCGTCTCTCTCTCTCTCTCTCTCTCTCTCATATCCCATTTTGTGGAAACTGCCAGCCAACTAACTTTCGCATACCCTCTGCAATTGAACCCTCTTTCCGCAGCTCCCTCTTGTTCTCTTCTCTTCCACATTCGTTCATCATTTAATCTCTTCTAAACTCACCACCTCACCCTAATTAATCTCATCGCTATTAATCACCCACACCCTCCCCTTCTCTTTATATATATATATATGTACGTATAGCTCTTCTCCTTCTTCTTCATTGAGCTTCCAACCTACCACACAGGGCTTGATTATTTGAGCTATAATAATGGAGGCCACCAAGCATGCTGATCAGCTGCACAACCCCTTGCTGGATGCGCCACCACGGGCAGAGAAGACTCGCCGGCGGCGACAAAGGTGGGGGGTTGTGGTGGCGACCTTGTGCTCCATGGTTGTGCTGGCGTCTGTAGTCGCATTGGTGTGCAACCAGAGGAAGGAGGCGAAGGAGGAGGAGGAAGAAACGAGGTCGTTTCAGGAGAGAGTTCGGAGAGGGGTGGAAGAAGGAGTATCGGCCAAGTCGGAGCCGCCATTGGTGGGTTCAGAGAAGCTTTCTTATAATTGGACGAATGCTATGTTCTCTTGGCAACGAACTGCTTACCATTTTCAACCCCAAAAAAATTGGATGAACGGTACTTGCACTTTTCTTTTTTATTATTTCTTTTATGCTGTAATTAATATAAACATCTATTGATTTTTATAGAAACATTAAGAGAACTAAATAAATATAATAAATAAATAGGCATGTATTTGCCTAAAAAACAAATACATACAAAAAAAATTTTCCTTAATAAATTATTTAAATGTTTACCTAAGTTTTCGTATGTAAAATCAATTAAACATGCATGATGGTTATGATTATTGTTTACTTAATGTATATAATAAATGATATTTATAATTTATAACTTTTTATATCATACACACACACGATGAGGACAAAAAAAAAGGGAACTAACAATCTCATCTTTCATCCTGTGAATGGATTTCTGTTTGGTGTGGTCCTCCTTTGTATCTCTTGGCTGGTTCTGCTTCAGATCCTGATGGTACGTATCTCCTTAATTTTTTTTTATTTTTTCAAAATTTCTTCAGATTACAAATACTTTAAGATATTAGATGTATTTAAAAAAATATTTTATAATGTTGGATATACCACACAATATTTTAGGATGCTAAATGCAATTGAAAAAAAATATTTCAATGTTTTGGATTAGCTTAGCCTTTGAGGATATATACACAAGTTATTGACCAATATAAATATGGGGTAATTACTATAAAATCCCATGCAAGAGAATTAATATTAAACAGATCCTAGGAAGTTGTCAATGCGAGTGACTTGAGTTGTCAATGGTAGCTACTTGAGTTGTCAATGGAACCTTTCTGATATTAATTCTCTTACATAAGACTTTACAGTAATTCTCCTTATAAATATTAGGCGAATAATAAAGATATTAAAAGAAAATAAGTTATTGGCCAAATTAACTTGATCACCCAAAACTTGTTCTTTTGAAGTCACTATCATACACGTGGCTTTTTGTAACATATATATATATATATATATATATCCCCTTCACTATCATGCAATGTCTTGTCGAAGAAATTTATATGGAAAAAAAAACTTTGCATAAGATTTTGTTGGCAATATAATATACCAATGTCAATGTGTTTAACTAGTGAACGTTTTTTTATTTTAATAATTTTTTAGTTGTCATATACTTAATTATTAAATATAGGATAATATTTTATGAATAATTAATTAAAATAAATATTATTAAAAATAAATCATAATTCTTCACATAATTAATTTTAGTTTTTTTACAATCATGAAAAATTTTATTAAAATATATGAAAAATATTTAAGTCAAGTTGTTTATATTTATTATATCAAGTTCTCCAATTATGATTATTTACCCTATTCTTAAAATATTATAATTTAATCATAAACCCATATGAAAGAATAGCATATATAGTCACATGGAACTGAAAAATTTGATATAATAAATATGATAAATTTGATGTGAGTATTCTCCGTATAATTAACTGTTTTTAATTTCAATAAAATTATGACAATTTCAGTTTTATTTATAGAAAATAATTTTCAAACTTACTCATATTCAATCTTTGCCCCCATCAATTTGAAGTTTATTTAAATCTCTTAATTACACGCATTGTGCAATTTCTTTATTTGAATTTGTTTTTTTTTAATGAAGATGTGAAATCAAATTTGAATTGTGAAATCTTTGTCAATTGGGCAAAGCAGCCTGAAAAATGCCAAAACTACAAAAGTCTAGGTTCTATCTTACCAAATCGCTTATATAGTTTGACTATTAGATAGCGTCACGTGAGCTTTCCAACTTTTATGGGTGTGCAAGTAATCTTAGGCCAATCTTTGTTCACGACAAGTCTTGATTAGATGCAATTTTTTTATTCCCTTCTATTTTTAATATATCAACTACATAACTAAATTTTTAATGTTTAAAAAATTAGTTAAATTATTTATTTATAAAAAACTTATGTCTTATTATTTTTTCCCTAAAATACTCATTTCAATAATTTGCACAAGATGTAACTTTATTGACATAATCCCGATTAATATGTTGGATTAACAGGGAGAGTTAAAAAATATTATAAATTTAAAAGATAAAATAAATTCACCTTTTATATTTTAAACTGAAACAAATATTTCTACTACTTTTTTTTTTGTCATCCTTCATTCAATAGAATGAACTCACACACCCATTATATTTATAAAGGGTCCAACCCGTAACCTCACATTTAAGGAAACGTAAAAGATGTGTTTGGTGTCATTAGACCAAAAGCTATGTTGATATTTTCATTAACTAAGTTTTACATTTGGGATATGAGGGAGTAATATTTTATAAACACAACTGTGTTCACATTTTCCCTTTTTTTTTCAATTATTCTTATTGTACCACTTATGAAGAAATATGATATTAGAAAAATTAGTGGTTATTAAAAGAATTAATAAATTTTAATAAAACAACATAATAATGAATTTTAAATTGGGATTGTTTCATGTGGTTGCAGGTCCATTGTATCACATTGGGTGGTACCATCTATTCTATCAATACAACCCTGATTCAGCAGTGTGGGGCAACATCACATGGGGCCATGCTGTATCAAGGGACCTGATTCATTGGCTCTACCTTCCCATTGCCATGGTTCCTGACAGGCCGTTCGATATCAACGGTGTATGGACCGGATCGGCCACGTTGTTGCCAGATGGCAAAATCATAATCCTCTACACCGGTGACACAGCTGAAAAAGTGCAAGTACAGAATCTCGCTTACCCCGCCAACCTATCGGATCCTCTTCTCCTCGACTGGGTCAAGTATCCCCATAACCCAGTCTTGGTGCCCCCAACCAACGTCGCCCCGAAAGATTTCCGCGATCCGTCCACCGCATGGATCGGGTGGGATGGGAAATGGCGAGTAACCCTCGGGTCAAAAATAAACAAGACAGGCTTCTCGTTAGTTTACACCACCACAGATTTCATCCACTTCAAGAAAAATGCTCACCACCTGCACTCAGTACCGGGTACGGGTATATGGGAGTGCGTGGACTTCTACCCGGTTTCAATAAACGGGTTGAAAGGCTTGCCCACATCAGTAAATGGCCCAGGAGTCAAGCATGTGTTAAAGGCTAGTATAGATCATACTAAGGTGGACCATTACGCAATTGGGACTTACTTCATTGAGAATGATACATGGGTACCCGATAACCCGAAGGAGGATGTGGGTATCGGGTTGAGAGTGGACTGTGGAAGATACTATGCATCAAAGTCATTTTATGATCCGGTTAAAGAGAGACGTGTCCTTTGGGGTTGGATTAATGAAACTGATACTGAAAGTGATGACTTGAAGAAGGGTTGGGCTTCTGTTCAGGTATTATTCTTATTATTATTATTCCTCCTCCTCCTCCCTTCTCCTTACGGATTTTGCATCTTGTTCATATCAGTTACTTCTTTTTTTGCTTGTTGGTATTAGAATTTGAACTCGAGCTTCAAGTTAAACTTTCTAAACTTAACATGAGAACCAAATTTGTATGTATTTATTTAACTCTTCTAAATTTAAATCCGTAAGGATCAGAGGGATAAAACATACATTTGGTTCTTTAAATTTACGCTATATTTTAGTTTAGTACTTTAAATTTTAAAAATGCAATTTTTAGTTCTTTATTTTTAACATTATTAGTTTTTACTTAATAAAAAATGCAGATTCAATAAATTTGAACACTAATTTTACAATTAAATATTGATAAAACATGATTAATTAATGTTAAAATATTAAAATAATTATATTAAAGAATTAATATCTAAGCATGCTGTGATATCATTTAATTGTAGAATCATTATTTAAATTTGCTGAAGCATAATTTTTCTTTAAGTGAAATTAACAACATTAAGAATAAAGGGTTAGAAATGCAACATTTAAATTTAAGGGACTGAATTGAAACTTAAGGTAAATTTAAAGGATGTGCGATATAGTTTACTTTTATCCCACGGCAAAGCATCAAATGTAGTCTCAATCTTTTGACCTGAAAGAACAATGCTTATGTGTGAATTATCTATTGTTTGGGGCAGACTATTCCAAGGGCAGTGACATTTGACAAGAAGACTGGAACTAATATTCTTCAATGGCCAGTAGAGGAGATAGAGAGTTTAAGACTTAGAAGCTCTGAATTCGAAGGCATCATCGTCAAGCCTGGCTCCGTTGTGCCCTTGAACATTGGCTCCGCAACACAGGTCTGTGTCTAACTGTCTATAACATCAAGTTCTGACAAACAATCACGTTCTATGTTTTCTTTCAAAAGTTTATTGGCTAACACATAAGAATTATGAATCAATATGTTTCCTCCAAGGATACCTCATAATAATGGGAACTAGGATTTTGGTTACACATTGCTTTGCCCACAAGGTGTTTCTGAAATTGCCACAATGGATGGGTCTGTTAATTGACTGTTTGAATTTGAAATTCACCAACACGTTATGTTTTCATTCATAATATTATTAACAATAACTATAACAAAGTCTTATTGTAATGATGGTTGACTACATGGATCAAGTAACAACATTGGGCTCGATTAAAAATCAAATCTTTGAATCAATTGTTAACTAAGATGTTTAGCTCAACCACCTTATTGAGTGTTCTTTTGGATCTTTCTCTATCCCTTTTAGATGTTCCAAATAGCTTGATCACCCCTCCTCATTGGCGCATTAAGGACCTTCTTTTGTACATATCCAAACACAAATAATTTTCTACTATTTTTTCTTCAATAAGTGCCACTTTAATCTTTCGTGGTATATTTTTATCATGAATATTATCTTTTCTTGTATGATTTCATGATTTCATAGGCAAACAAGTAAAAATCATGAATCAAGATCTTTTGTTGTAAAGATTCCTGATAAGAACCAAGATTTTAGTCATATTGCTTGGCCCACAAGGTGTTTGTTGAACTGCCAAAATGGAAAAGTCTACTAATGGACTGTTTGGATTTGTTGGAAATGTAATCCAGTTGGACGTATTTGCTGAATTTGAAATTGAGCCGTTGGGTTCCCAAGAGATTGATGAAGACAGTGTAGGCTGTGGGGGTGGAGCTATTGATAGAACTGCTTTCGGACCATTTGGTCTCCTAACTATAGCTGATGATACACTTTCTGAGTTGACACCCATTTATTTCCGTCTCTCTAATACAAGCCATAAAAATTCAACTACTTTTTTCTGTGCTGATGAAACCAGGTATGAACAAACTTTCATTTTCTGGTCCTAATTTTCCCTTTTCTTAGAAAGAAGTAAACGGATTTTGGTGATGCCAGAAGCCTGCTATATCAGTTTTATGCTGTGCCCATACTGGGAAGATATTAAGTATTCTGTATTCATACTGTTTTGGTACTATAAAATGCATATAAAGTGTTTTTGCCTTAAGTATTTGAGTATGAATCACAGAATCAATAGCTTGAATATGAATTGTTGGATTATGCAGGTCATCCAAGGCTCCTGAAGTTACAAAGACAGTTTACGGCACCGAAGTTCCAGTGCTCAGTGATGAGAAACCGTCGATGAGAGTATTGGTGAGCGAAAATCAAACACTAACTGCTCTTTACTTACCTTAATTAGCATCTTTTTTCGCATGCATTTCACTTTTGATGAATTTATGTTAGTGACAAAAACAGAGGACTAAAATAAGAACTACGGAAATATACTGTGTTGAAATGTAATTTAATATTAAGTTTAGGTAAAATTCATTCAATCATTGTGCTTATCTGTAATAAGTATCTTCTCAGTGCATTTTTATTAAAAGAACTCGACAGTAAATGCTTAAGGTAAAGTTGTTATTTACAACATCACGAACAAGGGTTCGAATTCCCGTTAGGAGAAATCTTTATATTTGGTGTCTGACAGTATTTTGAACAGGATTATCTCTAACAGGAAGATGCGATCTAATGTCTCTTTATGTATACATATTGGAAATGTCTTTTGAATTTAGTTGCTGAAACACACATACTTAGTCCCTCTGGTTTGTAGATTTCATATAATATTGAAGTTAATTAATGAGAATTAATTTCTTGGAACTCTGTTGATTAGGTTGATCATTCAATCATAGAGAGCTTTGCTCAAGGAGGGAGAAGAGTGATGACATCTAGGGTTTATCCAACAGAAGCAATATATGGAGCAGCAAGGTTGTTTCTGTTCAACAATGCAACAGCCATCAGAATTAAGGCCTCCCTCAAGATTTGGGAATTGAACTCTGCTTTCATACGCCCTTTTCCCTTTGATCAGAGTCAATGAAAGGCTCTTCTATTACTCATATTATTTGTATCTTATTCCGGGAATATCTATTATTTCCATTGGAAAAATAAAATAAATGGTTCTAATCTTGTGGTGTAAGTTTTTTTTTTTTTCTAGGTATAAAAAAGTTTCGGTGAGTTGAATTTCGAATATTCACTAGGGTTAAAGTAAACTTCTAAACTCATAAACCACTTACAAATTGTTAACTAACAAAATCGTTATATTGGCAATGAAATTTGAATTTGTGATTTTATGGATTATGATTTAATTTCTTACCAATTGGACTAACTTTTATTTGCTGTGGTGTAAAGTTAAATCTAACTAATAATAGGCAAAAAAATCTCATCCTTTTAATTAATTCATTGTGGGGAACAAGCCCATTAAATCCTTGAACTCTCTCTTCGGCCTCCTAAAAATTTTTGGAAATTAGATTTAAGGTGGTCGGTAAAGGATTTATGTTGGTAAAAAAAATAAAAAACCAGTAAAGGATTTAATATCTTTTTAGTAATATCTGAAATTCAAGTTTTGTGGAAAATGCCCCCCTGGGGTTTGGGGATTGTTTGTCCGCATTTTCTAAAATTGTGGAAAAATAAAATCATCAATACAAACTCAATGCATATATTTTCATACTGAAACCAATATTATTCAAGACGTTATCAATAAATGTGAATACATCTATTCGATTATTTATTTGTTGGGAGTAGCTCGCTTTACTACACCTAACTCCATTGATTCATATTCTTTTTAATGAAAATCAAATTTAATATTATTGATGTAAGTTGGATTGAGTAGAAAAGGTTAATCTTTCATAATATAGAAAATAAGATTTGAATTTTCTTTGGTTAATTCACCCACATGTAGTATCACATAGTACCTTGAATATGACTGGAGTCTACATATAAGATTAGCATAGGACAAACTTAGTATTCACACTAAAATCCAATGCATACCTGGGCCATAATCAACTGTATATAAAATAAAAAAAAACAACAGTTCTAATCTCATCTCTATCAAATTTAAATATCATAATAGTTGATATAGTTCTAATTCAAAAAATATAATAATGTTTACGGTTGCTATTACTATATGCTAGAATGCCATTAATATTGATATGGCCAAGACTCATGATTCATTCAAACCCTAGTTTAGATTCAATCTTGTTTGGAGATGATATTGAAGTAGTATGTTCATGTAAATTGAAATAAAATTTTTTTTTACATTTTTATTTCATAAATTGTTAATCATTTTGAAATAAATAATTTTTACCGTTAATCCAGATTGGCATATACCCTTTTTTTTTTCCACAAAAAAGAAGCACTTTGTTTGTGTTTTGTTTTTTTTTTGGTGTACAAATTGATGAAGGCTATGCCTAGAGAACAAAAAGTAGGCTACAGCTCCACTGCTGCCGAAATCCATAAAGAAACTATACGGAATTTCTTTATCACATGTGCTTTATTCAAAAAGCTCGCTAAAGTTAGAGCAACCTCCCCTGGTTTCGTTTGGATAAAAAAAAAAGGAAATTACTATAAAGTTTCAGAAAATTAATATCAGAAAGGTCCCATTGACAATTCAAACAGTTATCACAACTTAAGTTATACGCATTCACAACTTCTTGGGACATTTCTGATATTAATTCTTTTGTATGGAACTTTATAGTAATTCCCCCTAAAAAAAATCTTCCTTGGTTATTTGCCTTTTTTTTATGGGGAAAATTAATAGGTTTCCTCCTTGTATTTATAACTCGACTATAACACAATCTCTACACTTTAGCTTTACCATTTAATTTTTATACTTTTAACTTTATTGTAATTCAATCTATAAATTTTGATCCATTACAACTTAATCCTATAATTTTAACTATTTTATAATTTTGTTGCTGATCTTTATTATATATGTGATTTTATCTTTTTAAAACATGAGCACTAAACTATAAAAGCTATAAGGACTGAGTTGCAATTAATGAAATTTTAGAAATTAAGTTAGAACTAAATAAAAAATATAAAACTTGAGTTATGCTTAATTAAAATAAAAGGATTGGGTTATAATTAAGTTAATGTTACATGGGTAAAAGATTAATTAAAGATTTTGAAATTGACTTTTCAAACTGATTTTTTTATAAAAAGTCTGTTAGAGGAGTCTAGATTGTCGTTACTCTTTGATAAACGTGCCCTCCTCCTCCATCGGCCCCAGTCTCTTTCACTGTTCACTGCTTTTTGAAATGGCTCATAATTAGCCCATCTCTTTCTGCAAAATGTATTCCCTTCTGATGGAAAAATTTGACATAAACCGTTTAGATTTATCCTTAATTGCAGTGGCAACATCTTAAAGCTCTCCTCCCTCTCTCCTGTACAGCCTAACAAAGCACATAATCTCCCCTCCTTCCTTCCTGCAACCTAACACACTCCAAATGTCGTCACCGTCGGAAAGCGAAGCCACCGCCGATGATCCTTCGGAGTTCAATGTCGAGTTCAGGAGCCATGATGATGACGCATGGTACTCCGCCAAGGTTGTGCTGGAGCAAGAACATGTTCTGAGAGTGAAGTTCCTGAACTTCGGCGACAGTCACGATAAGGTCTTTGAAGCTCAATGCTTCAGTAGCTTGGAGGATGTGCACGAGTTCCAGAACCGGTTCAGACCGATTTCATTTCAGCTTCAAGACGATGAGTGCCGCAGCGTCAT
>QFDD01008674.1:0-12688 GCA_006871305.1 Vachellia collinsii | reverse complement strand
AAGCTCTTTGATTCAAAAGAGTTGAGGAATGGTTGGGAAGGAGAACATGTTGAGAGAGCGAAGGAGGGAGAAGAGCTTCGAGTTTGGGTTACGGTGGAAGTGACGGGGAAGGAGAGAGAAGGAGAAAATTTTCGAGAGGAAGATGTTTGAGAGTGAGATGTTCCGTCAGCACTAACAGTTTTTGTAAGAGTGTTTATTCTTATTTAAAAGAAGGACTAAAATATTTAACAGAGAAAATAAAGCATCCAATGAAAATTTAAAAAAGTTCAAGAACTTTGATTCAAAAGTGAGTAAAACCATACAGACCTCCAGATTCGTTCGTGCGTGTCAACCGAAGAAAGCCATAGCCCATACATCACATTGCCTGACCCCAAGGTTTGGCAATTGAATTTGAGCTTCAATTTCCTCGATGGAAGGCTCACACGCACAAGAAGCCTAAAAATAACCTGAAAAAACTGGGAAAGGCAAAAGAGGAACCAAACCTGTGCTGATCTGATGGGCAGTGTCGGGGGATTCAACACCATTTTTAAGGGAGTGGCCATCATGGGAACCAAGCTCCATATGGCCTCTTTCTCTTCCCATCGCTGCTGCTGCGACGGCAACAACGGCGACTGCTCCTCCTTGTGCTTCTCTCTCTCTATCTCTCGCGCCTAACAGACTACGCGAGATTGTCGCACCCCCTGTGCCTCTCCTTTCGTGAATCTATGACCATGCCTCACTTTCTTTAAAAGGAAAACTTGATATATTTTAGTGTTGATACCCTTTTTGCCTCACACCATAGCGAAGCACATATTTCAAAAATACTGATCCGATTTTGATTTGATAAATCCTATTCCATAAACATAAATTCATGTCACCAAATTCGTATTTAATAATTTTGTCTTTGAGTAAAATGTTACGTCACCAGGAATGACCGATGGATAAAAACATTGTAGATAAACAAAAGGCGGAATGGATACGTAATTGAAATCGAAGGTATTAGTTGATCAAAAAAAAAAAAAAAATCGAAGGTATTCATTCATTCACTCTGCTCTGTTGTGCTGCAACAGAGGATTTTTTTACGTGTTCATCATGAGTAGGAGGACTTGTAGTCCTCTCAAATTCAAATTAAGAACACCGCATCGCCTTCACTTTCAATTGTGACCGCAGATTTTTATCTTTCAACGTGTATTATGCTGTTATTCACAGACTAATACTCGATCGGCGTAAAATCAGGCCGCGTATACATAAATGTATATGCTCTCAACCCCTACACAGTCCCAAACAGCCATAACAGAACCTGCCGCGCGCGCGCACGTGACACGTATGCTTTCTTGTATCGTAACCCTATGTACAGTGTGTGCCCATGCATTTTTTAATTAAACAGACAAGTCAGAATGACCTTTTTCTACATATGGCTTATGAATTCATTAGGGCTAAATTAGGATGCATAAAGTGGCTGGCCCTGAGGTAGTGCCAGGAGAACTGGTCAACTAGTATTCCAAAATCATATTTTTCTCAAAATCACATCTTCACCCTTAAATTAAAAAAAAAAAAAAGAAGGCCTAGATTTAATATTTTATAAAATTAATATTATAAATATGAATAAATAAATTTAAAATATTAAAATATGATCTATATGATTTATAACTGCAATTATATAAGATAACAAAATTTTTAACTTATAAAACTATTATAATAAAATTTTTGTAAAATATTAAATATGAACCATTCATTGCTTGATTTAAGGGTAAATATGTGATTTTAAAAAGAAAATGAGAAAGATAATTCTAAGAAAATCTACTCCCATGCCTATCACCCAAACCCAAGCAAACAAAAAGCAAAAGGAAATGATCAAATACTTTCTAGTTATACTGCCGAGATTATAGCGTTAAACTCAAACAGTTTGGATTTCAATTACTTTTAGAATGCCTTTTATTTTGAAAGAATCACAACAAAAATGATATTTGAATTTTCAACTTAAGGAAAAATCGACGGTCTAAGGGTGTGATCCGGGATGAACCGGGTGGACAACCCAAAAAAAATTAATCCCTGACATTTTTGGTTATATAATCATACTATTTGACGTACAAGAAACATGAAGGCAACTGGATGACCAGGCGTGACTTTTGATGGCAACTGCCAACGAAGGGGCTGTTTGTTTTCATTTTTAAAAGAAATAAGAAGAAAAACTTATTTGGCGTTTTTGTTTTTAATAAGTTGTTTTTTAAAAACAAACTAAACTTGTTTCTTAAAAACTAGAAACAGAAAAACAATGTTTAGTTGGTTTTATTTTATGCTTTTGCAATATATGTTCCACCCTGAAGTCTAGTTGTTAGATGCCTAGGGACACGTGGAGTTTATCTAAGAGTTTAAATCCATCATCAACATCCCCCAGACATTAGATTAAACAGTTAGATTCAGATATCCAGTAACTACAACCCCTAAATCTTCCGGGGTCGTTAGACATGGTAGGTGAGTGACCAAGGCTAAAGATCAGCTATTTATTTGTCCTACTTTCCGTTGTAAACACTATGCACTTCACGACGATCACTAAGATCTCTCTCTTTCTTATATTTTGTCGATCTCTATTGTATTTTCAGTTTACCACATCAATACAATTTTGCACTATCCATTTACATTAAAGGTAGAAGTCCTATTTTATTTTTCTCACACTTTTAGTGATCCAAATTGTTTTTTTTCCCATCAATTTAGCTTTTACAGAAATTTGCACAAACTAAAGGATATTTTGAAGCATGAGAAGATAGGAAAATATTGTCATTATAATATTTAGCAGTGAATAAAGGGATTGGGAAGGAATAATCATATTGGGAGGGAGGTGGTGGTGAGATTGGAATAATTAAAAGGATGGATGAGAGAGAGGCGAGAGCACCGATCGAGTGATAGAGAAAGATTGGCATCTTCATTGGAATCAAACACACACCTACCTTCCTCTTCACGTTGCCTCCGCATCTTTCATTTTCTGATGCCATCCCTCCATCACAAACCACTGCTGCATTGCTCGCCGCAGACTAAGATTCATCGTACGTTGCAAATTAAATGAGCTCAATAGCCAACTCGATCACAAGGATTGCCCAGCCGTCAAAATCACAACCATTATTTCTCTCCAGAATCCGACCTACGTGCTTTGCATTGATCACATCGCCCTCCTTATCATCCATTAATTCAAAGTGTCGAATTCACGATAGCCCGAATGACGATTGGAACTAAAGCAACAAGAAGATCATCACGATCGAAATCCATTCATTCAAACTGGCTGCTACCATGCAAGGAGGGTTGAGATCGATGCGCGACATATATAACACACCCATTCATCTGAAGAAGGAAAAATCGGAGAGGACGCAACTGAAGCCTACCCGACCTACCCTCCTATATATATATATATATATATACATGTATTGGCCTTTTCTGCCCCGTATCCACCCTCTCCCTTTTGCTTCCTTTAACTTATTGGACTGTGCATTTTGTGTTGTGTCCATGCGTCCACAGTATCAGTGGACATCAATTGAGCTACATACTTCTCATCCCAAGACAATCCCTACACTCCCTTTCTCCGATATTTCTTCCTCCCCACTGCATCCATCTCATGCTGTGTGTAAGCGGCATTTACCTACGTACGTACGTGGCCTAAAATTTGAGTTGGAACAGGCAAGATAGAGTAGGAGGGGCCCCGTAATGAGGAAGTGGAAAGGACACGTTTGTTTCCTTCCAAAATACATAAGAGCGTCCGTGCATATATATGTATATATGTATATATGCACATGGGAGGCCCAGAGCATTGTGAAGCAAGTGCTAATTAAACCCACAACTTAATTTCACTGCCTTGGATTCTAATTCATCAATTAAAGGTCTCCTGTAAAAGCCTGAGTGGGGTTATATGTATGTGTTGGGGCACATTAATTGGAGTAGGGGCCACCGCGGTAGAGAGTTGTGTACGTACTACGTATGCGTAAAGAGCATGAAGCAGCCTCGCCTTCATTCATATACAGAACAGGCAATATGATGGCAATAGTTTGGTAGGAGCCATATGTTAATTATCTGTTTTTGCATGCATTCCTCAACGCAAACAAATAAAAGCTGAAATTGATTCCCCTGTGTGTGTATCTTTATATGCAATATACTCGATCACTCATCAAAAGCTCCCAACACCCGCTCCCTCCCCCCACCATGCACTCTTCCTCTTCTCCTATATGTTATACTCACCCGTCGTCCCACTTTTTCATCCCAATCACTACCTTTCCATATTTTTACCATATCTATATATATGCGAATCTTCTTAAAATTTAAATCCCCCCTCCCAAAAAAAAAAAATTATCGACAAATTTGATTATTTGACCAGCAGTTCACTAAACACATGATTTTAAATTAATATCATATATAATATATGCAAACTGAATAAGTATTCCTACGTTGACCGAATTTAGAGCTGCGAATCAATAGAGCCCTTAGGGAAAACAAAGGTTGTTGACTTACACACTGCAAAAGCATTTAATTTGCATCCATGCATGCATGCATGCAGTTTAAGTAACTAGCTGTCTCTGAACCTTCCGGACGCTGTGATTCATAGGTTAGCAGTCAGGTAGGGTTTCCAGATTTAAAGAGTGACCTCACTCCAAGGCATTCAAAGTCAAACAACACTAGCTCACAGAAACCACTGGGGTGTAAAACAGCAGAAAGATTTCAGGATTCCCATAAAAATCTATCGGAGAATAGTTACCTTGTGCTCCCCGGCTTATTGATCCGGCTTCCCCCGGAGTGGGATATATGGATCTAGCGGATGCATATGAAATTTAGGTGTTGAGGCCAGGATTTCATCATCGACAACTCCCGTGAGATGTTAACCACACATGAATGGATACTGAAATGAAACTAATTAGAGACCCACAATAGAATTGTATCTCGAAACAATGGCCGGCCGGCCTCAACAATTACAAGAGAAAGGGGAGGGGGATAGTTATAATCAGGATCAAAAGGAAAAGAAAGACCTAGGCAGGTAGAAACAAGGGGATGAAGATATGTATGTAATAATGAGAATGAGAAGCCGCCAAAGGAGGAATCCAAAGGGATAGCATGATCCCAAATTGGGCCAATATGAAGGCAAAGAGAGAGGTTGAAGGCTTCGATCGATTTGGGATCAATGCGATCCCTTTGGATGCCTCCTCCAGTTGCAGTTCTTGAATTAATTACCAAACGCCCTCTCATGCGGAGGAATGGAACAACACAGCCAGCTGCGCTTAATTTAACGATTTGTGAATTCATTTTTCGTTCCCAAGGGTCGGCGAATCATGTATTGTGTGTTTTGTGGACAATATATATATATATATATATATTTATGAACAAGCATGGCCCATTACCGAGAGGCGGAGACAGAGGGAGAGAGATGGGAGCCGGCGGTGGGTCAGGCATCCATAATCAATCATTGGAAATTCTCGGCAAGTTGGGTGCGGCTCCAAAATTCGATTCTCTTGTTATTTAATTCAACCCTTTTGGTCCATCCCCACTCACTTCCTCTCTTCCTTCTTCCTTCACCTTCTACTCATTATTATGATGGATTGATTGTCCCATATATATATGTCCATCTGACGGATGACCACGAACTCAACGAATGTGCAGCTTGCGTGTCCAAATCTCTTGAATCTGCGGATTAGTTTATTGGTTGATGTCCGTCTTGGTGAACCGCGAATGATAATTAATACTGCTCGTAAAGAATAATTAGCATCCCTTCTTCCCAAAATTACTTACCTTACACCCACAAATCATCAAGAATATCAGATGATGTCTTTAGGCTGCCTCGTATTTTCACGTATATAGTAACCACTCAATACCATATTTTTGTCACATACTCTCTCAAGCCTGCCCTTTTAGGAGTAATTTTGAATGGAAACATGTGTATGGCTATTTTCTTCAACTAATTACTTCCCTGGCCCCATTGGACAGCTTAAAACTGGCAGACGGTGGTTTCGGAGGGAGGAGGAAATTCAAGTGAAGACGCATTTCAAGATTGGAGGAGATGTCTCACTTTAATTTTGATGAGAAGACAAAAAAGGAGCATTTGGTTGGTTCCCAGCCGCCAGTAAATTTGCACACGCGTACGTGCATGGCCACCGACACTCCTTCCTGTTTTCAGTTGATGCCGCCACAATCACGGTCGTCGGTCAAAGCAGCATTGCAAAAGTTTAAGGATCTGCGTTTTTCCCTCCTGTGTGCAAGCATTAAAGCACGATAATGAGATTATGATGATGGAGGGTGTTAGATGCTGGGCTGTCCACCCTAATGAAGGAAAAGAGAAGTATGTATGTGGAGGCTTCACCAGGAGCCTATACACTGTCTGACCTGATTTGAAAGCAGTGTAAGGGTTGGTTCCTGCTTCAGCGCTTGCCACATTAACTGTGTCTTCATTTCTTCTTTTACTGTTCCTTTGTTGGAGGACCATGGATGGATGGATGTTTAAATGGACAGTGTTAAATTGTAGTTTAGAAACATTTTCTTCCAACTTAGTGCTGGTCTGTGCTTATTGATGGTGATGCTAACGCCATAAAGGTACATGAAGGAAGAGAGGGAATAATCGAGGATGTCTGTTAGTAAAATAACTCAAGTTGGTTAAGAAAAGGGAGGGGTGCAGCCGAGAAGGTGTTGGAATACTAGTTACTGATGAAGAGGGCCGGCCCATTTCCAAGAGTAAGGCTCCGTTTGAATGAATGGTTGAGAAAAGTTGTGGAAAAAGAAAGTAAGGGGAGAGAAAACGGAAAGAAAAAAAAATAATAATATCATCCATCTTGGTAATCAAGATGGACGAGAGAGAAAGAAAATTAATAATTAATTAAATAATTAAAATATTTTAATAAATAATTAAATAACTTGTAACTTAAAATCGGGGAATTTCCAAGTCTTCTTTACTTACCGGGTAAAGAGAGGAGAAAAGGAATTGTGGGGGGAAGGGGCACGCCCGTCATTTCATAACAACTGCCTTACGGAACAGGGGCGAAAAAATAGCGACACATTTCCGCCAATTCCATCGTGTGATGAGGCCTTGGCATGTCAATTACACTTGCAGTTAGGCGGGTAGGTAAAGACTCCCCAGTCTCTCCTGTTCCCGGAGACGCAAAACCAGCACTCCCAGATGGCAACAACCAGACAAACTAACGCTTCATTAACCGCCATGACGGAGCCCCACCCTGCCGGCTCTTCCTCTCCCTCTCATTCCGTCGAACCGGAACTCGCCGGCTCTTCCGACTTGGATCCCGTGGCGGGTGATGCCGACTTTTCTGGCCTTGGAGACGCCAACTTTGCTGGTAGAGTGAAGGGGCCATGGTCCCCGGAGGAGGATGCCGTTCTCAGTCGATTGGTTGCCAAGTTTGGGGCGAGGAATTGGAGCATGATCGCGCGAGGGATTCCCGGTCGCTCCGGCAAGTCGTGCCGTCTTCGTTGGTGTAATCAACTTGACCCTGGTGTTAAACGCAAGCCCTTTACTGGTAACTTCATTTCCTGGTCATTCTCCCGTCCTTGTCCGCGTTTTCTATTGATTTCATTTTGTGCCTTGCTATTCCCATTTTGGATTAGATGGTTACCGTAAGCTTTTTGCTCTGTTTTCAAGTGGAAAAGGTCTCCACTCCTATTTCGTCCGTTTTATCTGATATTGTCGTTGTGACCCTTGGGGGGGGGGAGTTGGGGCTGCATCACTGTTCTTTCTGTGTTTAAGATGACGATTCGGTAATCTTGGGTCCGAGATTATTTAGTTGGATCATAAAATCATAAAAATCTCTGCATACGACGCTATATTTTCTAATTTCTATGTTATTTTATTATTTATCATGGAAGAAAATTCTTTATAATTTGCCAATTTTTGGGCTTCATAGTCATTGAGAAGTTGAGATTAATAAGAACTTATCGTTGGTTTTTTCCCGCCCGACGCATTTCACAGATATTAGTCGAACTGCATTCATAGTGAACATGCATTGTTGGTTTCAATTGTATGGCAATCAGATCTTTGGCTCTGTTCTCTGCATTTGAAATCAACTAAAAGTGTAAAACCTGTATATGCATCTATCTTGAAATGTCCATAGAATGCACACAAAATGGGTGGGTTAACTTCTGTGGAGGTAATGTTTTAAGTTATGTCCATATGAATGACCTTATTATTGTACCCCTCATTGTTCTAGTCTCGTTAAAAATAAAATACACAAGCTACTTTGGTTTACATTACAATCTTGAGTCTAATTGTAACTTGGATGCCAAAAAGCAATGATTTAAGAGGAATTTCTTGATTTTCATCACTTAGGATAAAGTTTTTGCATGCTAGTGTTTAGCTGAGATTTAAGAATTTACTCCCCTTGATGTTTACATTAAATCTGTTGTGATTAGGGACTTGAGTGATTGCTTAATTTTACTTTGTTTTGTGGTTTCATCATCTCTAACTACTGAATTTGAAGAAGTGTCTGCACTAATATGGGGTACTAGGCAAACACAGCTCAGGTACTGAGCTAGCACTTCTTTGGTCCTTCCTTTAACCTCATAAGATGGGAATAGCTAAAATCAAAAGGCTGATCTCCACAACAGGGTCAAATTTGTTGGCAAATGTTATATATGAACGTGTGTGTACAAATAATCTTGCAGGATCCTATTCTGTGTCCTAAGCAATAACTTTTGAAGAGTATAGGCTTATTAAGCTTAGTTGTTTATTAGAAAAACTAAGTGAGCAAGGTATGGAACATCATGTGAAATTAACAATAGTGTTTTCATTTCTAAAGAGATGGACAAGAAACCGAGCTAGTTATGTGGAACTATGCAATGGAGTGGAAACAATTGATAACAAAGTAACGTTTTACTCACTACGTCATGATTCCACACCATTTGAGAAGTTTGATGTAAGGAAAGGTAGTTCTAATTCTAATATCCAATGAAGAGCTATAAATGATTGGTTAGAACATCAACATTTCAAGCAATTAGGATGAGTTGGTGGATGGAGATTAAAGGAATTGGTAATGGCTTATGAAAGTGAATGATGGATAGACAACGATGAACTGATATAAATAAATTATTTGAATAATTTCCTAAAAGACCAGTATCCTATGTTTTAAATATATTAACAGTTTGTTAATAGTAGAAAGGAGATACCTGATCTACTTATATATGCCATTAGAGTGGTCCAAAGAACAGTTCAGTAATCTTCGTCCTGGCAATTTTCAAATTTATGACAATTATATAACAGTGCATTGCTTTCATCTAATTTATATTTGGTAAAGCTTCAAGAATTTTTAGTAGATCATCTTCCAATAATGGTTGTGATGTTTTATTCCGTGTGTGGAAGATAAGTTGATGACTCAAATTACTGCAGTCAGTCATTTGTCACCACTTCAAGCAGTGAGGACCTATCAAAAAAGCATTGGAAAATGCCAGAATGGTGCCACCAAATTAGCTTTAGCTTCATCACTAGTTATTAGTGTTTCTTTGATAATGTTCTAACTTGTATTATCATATTGCTGTATCAATTGTGATTTG
Source organism: Vachellia collinsii (assembly GCA_006871305.1). NCBI lineage: Eukaryota > Viridiplantae > Streptophyta > Magnoliopsida > Fabales > Fabaceae > Vachellia > Vachellia collinsii. Next base: position 3,190 of record QFDD01008674.1, on the reverse strand, counting down.
TGAGTGCTGGTCTGGCACCTTAGCTTGTCCCTAATGAAGCTGGTACCTTAACAAACAGTATTGTTTAATATGTCAACAATCAGCACAGGAATTTGGCATTTTTTGACAAATGGTGTAGATGGTGGACACTATCTATTAGTCTTGAGTAATTAAATAGTAAAATCTTCTCAGATTGGGTAGTCTTGTTTTCACCGTCTTACTTGCAACCTTATTATTTCTTACTTCCAGACCTGTTGATGCCTACTAAAACACATTTTTATGTTTACTTTCGATTTACCAGATGCATCTGTGGATGTGGCTTTACATTTAGGCAATATTTGTCGATGAATACAATATTGAGATGCTATTTCTTCTTTGTGGCCATTATCTCCTTGCTTTATCCATATTGGGTGCTGGGACAAAGGACCTCAAACTTTTTAGATGTAATTCATGTTCATGGCTTTTGTTATGCCGGAATTTACTTGAAATATCAACACTAGGATGTAGGCTGTCAGGAATAACTTCTGCGTATTAGTTTGGTATTTTACTTATGGCAAGAATTATTATCATACTGTTACCCTCTACTGTTGCTTTCATAATTTGCATATCATTTATGGATTTCTTATGTGAGACCAGATTTAGGTTCAGCTTACTATCAAGAAGTTGAATAAAAAACATGATAAATGGATATATTTTACAGCTCAGCATCACATGACTGGTTTTTTCAATTAAGTGACTTTACCAAGTCTTTTCGATTTTCATGGGCCTACAATGGATGGAAGATATGAGTTGAAAGCTGGATAGCTGATACGTCTCCACTCCAAGGAAAGCTCATACCAAACCTCTACTTGTGTGTGTGTTTGTATGCTGTATGTTTTCTTGTTGTAAACTTGTGTTCATTACATAAACAAATTGGTCTCCCCGCCCACCTTTTTTTTTTTTTTTTTTTGGGGGGGGGGGGTTGGTAGTCCACTATGATGAATACATTTTACCTCTTAGAGTCTAATGAAATGCAAATTGCTGCAGAGGAAGAAGATCGTATTATAGTTGGAGCCCATGCAATGCATGGAAACAAATGGGCAGCAATAGCTAGGCTTCTTCCAGGAAGAACAGATAATGCTATTAAAAATCACTGGAATTCTACACTTAAGCGCAGGTGCTTGGATCTTGGAAGACACATACCAGTGGGTGCTGGCATGGTGGAAGAGGGCAGCCTTGAGGCACCTGACAGGATAAAGGCATCTTCCGAAGAAACCATGTCAGCAGAGGACATAAATTCATCGAATCCTACACAAATAAAAAATGTTGGGATGGATGGTGGTATTAATCAGCATGAGGATAAACCTCCGAGAAACGATGGTGCTGAAGTGGACGAACATCCTACCCTGTGTCAACCAGTAACACGTGTTAGTGCATTTAGTGTCTATAATCCTCCAAGCAGGCCAACAGCTGGATCCGCATGTTTGAGGATGCTCCCAGTGCAGGGCCCTTTGATCCAATTGGCCAACGTTGAAGTAGGAGCCTGCAAGCCATTTGAAGATATCGGCTGTGAGCCCGTGGTTCCGGTGCAATGTGGTCATGGCTGCTATTCTGCAAGTTGCCAGGGAAGCCGTTCTCATGGTTCACTGCTAGGCCCTGAGTTCAATGACTATTTGGAGCCTCCCTCCTTTCCAAGTCATGAACTGATCTCTATGGCTACAGATTTGAACAATATTGCATGGATCAAGAGTGGCCTAGACTCCAGAGTAACGGAGAATGCAGCATTTCAAAATGGCTTCTTTGAGGAGGGAGGGGGCAAGTTTGCAAGTGTGGTGCAAGATGTGTTATCAACGCAGATGTCTAGCCATCCATTTGCAATGTCTGCAGAGGTTTGATGGATGATTGCTGATTTCACTGTCTTTTTTCGTGGCTCGTTATGGCAGGGGCTTGAAAATTTCTCTCAAGTTTGTCCTTCCTCGTTGACACGAGGCCGTGATAGTTTCCTTGAAATACCCGGTGCAAGTTTTTTCCTCCGAAATATATATATATATATATATATACACACATAAGGAAATTTTGATTCAGTAGAGATAGCTCTTTTCCCCTTCCCAGCATCGTGTCCCTATGCCTTCTAATGTTAATATAATAACACTATAACATGGACCACTTCATAACATATATTCCGCGGAGAAATTCATTACTCAATCAACCATAAACTTGACATGAAATTAACATCCTTATAATTTACTGTTTACAAGATAATCATTTGAAAGAAATTTCATTTGGATTTATATAAATGTCCTTCTATAAGCCATCACAAACATACTTTTGAGAAATTTGGCATGTTCGGTGGCGTCGCTTGTGGATAGTGAATTAAAAGGCGCAATCCTTTGCTTCTCTCTGCGCCGTTGAAGCATAGGGTGGTCCGCTTGCCACAATGCTTTCAAAATTGCGGCCATTCATTTATTTACAAGTTTAGGACAAAGAAAATAACCTTTCTTTGCCTGACCGTTTTCAGCATCCAAATATGGAGCCCTAACAAATATTAGATGCATAGCAACAAGAAATGTCCGGATACAATCATTGTTAAAGAAAGTGAGATGACGATACACAACGTTTCAAGGTGACGTATAGTAAATCAACAGGCATCGGCAAACATATTGTAAGATATGGACAGATGCTATTCATCTGAAACAATCAAATTATTTTCTCCCGCAGTACCCATTGCGAGTTTAGAGAGGAAGAGAGAAGAGATCATGTTTCACTTTCTCTCCTCATTTCTATTATATGACAAGAGGTGAGTGATTAAGTGATCCAGGGAACGACGAGAGGAGCCTTGTCGTTTCAGACACATATTCGCTTTCTCCTTCAACTCGAAGGCTCTCGCCCTGATAACCTTCCCTTCATCCTCCACCATTATTCTCCTAATGGCTTTCTCCACCTCTCCTCTCTGAAGCTCACTCCGTAATTGAATCCCAACCTTCCAAACATCACCTGCATATTTGGCGTTCACCTTTTGGTCTGCAAAAAACGGCATGCAAATCATGGGGACCCCCTCGCATATGCTCTCCAAGGTTGAGTTCCAGCCATTGTGAGTCCAAAATGCTCCCACCGCCGGGTGACTCAACACCTGTCCCTGTGGGGCCCATTTCACCACGTGGCCTCTTCCTCCCAAACTCTCTATAAAGCCGTCCGGCAAGGGCTCCGGCCATTGAGAGGCCGGCACCAAGCC
>QFDD01008673.1:0-14052 GCA_006871305.1 Vachellia collinsii | reverse complement strand
AGTCCTCAATCATTAATATATTTATTAAATTATTATAATCCATTATTATCTCTTCCACCAACTCACCCTATCTTAAAAAAGAAGTTGGTCTAATGTACATAAAGTCCTGAGTTGTTGAGAGGTGGTCAATGCAAGCAATTGAGTCTAATATATATTTTTTTTTCAATGGAATTTCTGTGTACACACAACTTTTTATTTCCCTCCTTTACTTTACAAATCACCCTAGCTAGCTAATTTCAGCTTTAAAAAGTTAACACAATTGAAATTCGGAAATTTGATTTCATACCCGTTTTGTTTTTTTACATTAAACTATTGGAGTAGTTTTTTTTAAAAAAAAAAAAAGAAGAAAGGGGCTAAACCAACCTTGCGGAGTTGAAGATACCAGGGTTTGACTTCTTTCAAAATTATATTTTTCATTTTCTTTTTAGAATCACATCATCACCATGGATGGTTTAAATTTAATATTTTATAAAATTAATATTATAAATATAAATAACTAAATCTTAAACTTTTAAAATATAATCTATATAATTTATAACTACAATATATATAAGATAACAAAATTTTTAACTTATACATTATTATAATAAAAATTTTATAAAATATTAAATATGAATCATTCATTACTTGATTTGAAGGTGGATGGAGATGTAATTCCGAGGAGAAAATAAAAAAATATGATTATGGAAAAATCCACTCCCAATCATGTCACCTCCTCCAGAAAAGAGGATTACTTTACCGTTAGGGCAATGCACTCATGTTTTCGCGGCTATGGTAGGATTCTGACAACGGCAAAAACACATATCACATCCTAGATTTTGAGACTATAAACTCAAGAAGGGTAAGTATGAGTTTAATAGGTTACAAGGTGGGATGAGTTGAATTTTCCAGCAATGTTATGAGGAATGTGCTTAAAATAATAATAGAAGTGGAAAAAGCATACGATTGCCTTGATTGGGGCTTCTTAAAACAGATCCTTCATTTGATTGGCCTGCAAGAAAATCTTATACAAGTAATCATGACATGTGTTACTTCAACATCAAATAAGGGTGATTTGGAATGGAGAAAAAGGATCTACTTCTCACCTTCTTGTGGAGTCAGACAAGGAGATCCACTTAGTCCCTATCTATTTGTCCTCTGTATGGAGAGACTCAGCCATCTTATCAAGAGTGAATGCAATAAGGGGATATGGAACGAACTTAGATGCAATTCTGAAGGACCTTTGATTTTGCATCTATTTTTTGTCGACGATCTGCTGCTTTTTACGGAAGCAAATATTGGCCAGATAAGAGTCATTAAACAAGTAATGAGCAATTTTTGTAAGGCATTAGGACACCAAATTAGCCTAAGTAAATCTAAGGCTTTTTTCCCAAGGAATGTCAGCCTCATCCGTGCTATAAATCTGAGTTAAAGATTGGGTATTGGCCGTATGATTGACCTTGGTAAATATTTAGGGGTTCCTTTGATTCATTCCAGAATAACCAAGGAGACATTTAGGCATATCAATCACAAAGTTAGAGCAAGACTATCCTCTTGGAAAGGAAAATATTTAACTATGGCAGGTAGAACAATTTTAATCAAAAGTGTCATCGCTGCACTCCCTTCCTATCAAATGCAATCAACCTTAATTCCTAAGGGGGTGATCCATGAAATAGACAAGATCAGCCGTAGCTTTTTGTGGAGCCAGGATGTGAATGCTAGAAAAATGCATCTTATAGCATGTGATACAATTTTGAAGCAAAAACAGAAGGGGGGACTTGGTGTAAAAGATTTAGAGAAGTAGAATCAAGCTTTTATAATGAAGCTATGTTGGGGTCTCATTACGAAACCAGGAGCATTATAGGTCCAAGTTCTAAGAGCTAAATATGGGTGTGGAGCCAACCCAATCCCTTGTGTTAATCAACAGAAGTACATGTCTCTTGTTTGGCAGGCAATTACATCAGTATGGGATAAATTTGTCACCGGAATGAGCAGGAAAATAAATAGTGGTACAACTACAAATTTCTGGTGGGATCGATGGTCTCCTTTGCCTAAGCCCCTTATTGAGTATGTGTCGGCTAATATGGAGGACATCAATCCGGAGGAAACTGTGGCTAATTTTGTTCTCCCGAATGGGTTCTAGAATACTAGGAGATGGCAGCACCACTTCCCAAGTTGGGTTACCCGTAAGCTTGCCCAATTGAAACCTCCTACGGGGGACCTTCCTGATATTATGTGTTGGCGTAATGCCTCTGATGACCGTTTTTCTGTGAGAGCAGCTTATCAATTCTTGACACACTCCAATGAGGAAGGTGGCAAGGGGTTATGGCGTAAGATATGGCATTGGCAACTTCCTAAACATGTAAAGTTCTTCCTTTGGCAAATATCTCATGAGAGAGTGATGACCAACTCTATAAGGGCTAAAAGAGGGTTGACAAATTCTGGGGAATGTCTTATGAGGTGTGGATGTGAGGAAACAGTTTTTCACGCTTTGAGAGATTGTGATCGAGTGAAACAGTTATGGAGTGAGTTTATCAATCCTAACCACAATCAAGATTTCTATTCTTGCAGCTTGCAGGAATGGCTACGCAAAAATGGGAGGAATGTTAGGAGTAAAGTGCGGTTCTCTCGTTGGCCATGGACTACGGTATTTGGATATGTCTGCTGGATAATATGGAAAGATAGGTGCAAATATGTGTATGAGGTACATGCAAAAAGCACCACAGACCTACTTCATCAATGTTTGTTTCACCTCTCTGAAATATTTGTGGCGGGGAAGTTTTAGCATATGATTTTCAATATTCAAGGAGGGGGATCAGATAGATGGACACCGCCGCCTACAGGGATACTCAGGGTCGATGTTGATGCATCTGTATGGTCTCACAACCATGCTGCTTGTGGAGGGGTCATTCGAGATGAACAAGGTAACTGGGTATTGGGCTTTACTAAGAAACTTGGATCCTACCCAACTACTATAGCATAGATCTTAGCCATTAAAACTGGATTGGAAATCTTTCGCCACCTGAATTTGGATGATTTACAGATATTCTTCGATTCTTGGGAAGCAATTAGTGTTCTAATGCGTGATAGTGGAACGAGTCACCCTTTCCAAGCTGAAATTACTCAGACTCGTCGGCTGATATATGCTGGAGGTAATATTAAACTGTCTCACTCATGTAGGGAGTCCACCATGTGAGCTGATATTCTAGCAAAGGAGGGACATGGTGTTGGAGCTGATGTAATACTCTTCCTTGATTTGCCACAATGCTGTTGGAACCAGTTTTGGATGGATAAGGGTCTTAATCATGAGACCCCCAGTTACCTTGGATAGTGGGGTTTTGTTTTTCTTCCTTTCAAGCCTTAGCTTGCCATGTAATCCAAATAATAATAATAATAATAATAGAAGGTTTTAAGGACTATAATAAAAACGAATGGGGACTTAAAAGGTAAAACAATGAAGGAAGGGAAGTACGTGGACTAAGTTGTAAACTAGACATATCTCCCATACGTTGCACGGGGAGCATGTCACTTAAGCATATTGAATAATAAAAATTATTTGATATCACAGTAATATATTCATTTATATATCTTTAAATGAAATTTCTAGTGCGTAGTTAATTACTAAATTGATGGAAAATATATATGACACAAATTTGATCAGTAAAGGAATATTTAATTACTAATGATATTCACATAATTTTTTTTTGAAATATTTCTAAGCAAATTATATTGATTGTCTTGTTAACTGGTTTAATTTTTTGTCTAAATCAAGTGTTAAAATATGGATATCATCTATAGATTTCACCTTTAACAATACAATATAAAACTGATCATATATAAAGACATGTCTTGATAGGTATATGTCAACATTGGTCATTGAGTATCCCCGGTTTCTAGTTTTTGTTTATTTTTGTGGTATTTAGAAAGCAGTGTTCTTCTATTATATTACTTAATTATATAATAACATGCAAGAAAATTACAAAAGTTAATGATACACTATTAAATTAAACAGTACATACAAATAGTGTTACATTTCATATTTGTTTTTCAAAAAATATGGACAATTTACATGTAAGTAATGATTTACTTAAATGACTTAGGTAGAGACTCATAACTATTTTTATTTAAATAGATGCAGCATAAATACTTTAATCCAATTTATAATGACTTATCTTATAATTAAAGGCATGTTATAATGATTCATGTTGCAAAATTTGCTAAAATATTTCATTTTAAATTTACATCCATTTTGAAAAATCCAATGTTACCTTATATTAATTTAATTATTCAAATAATTTATTATTCATTCTATTTTTCACTATAAATGTCATAGCATGTATCATGTGGTACAATGCACATAATTTAACCTTCAATTACTATAAATGTACATTTTAGTTGTCAATTTATTTAAATGTCTTCCCCCCCCCCAAGCAATTAATAAACTATTAATGCTTGATATTTTATATTGTGTAGACTATTATATCACCAATGTAAATGGAAAAAAAATCTTAACACAAGTATATGATTAAAATGAAATTATGAAATATCAGTGCTTGAATGCATTGACACTAAATGTAATTAATGTGTTCATTAATTTTTGTTACATTGATTATTAGTTGTAAGATTCTTTTCTAAAGTTGAAAAAAATTGAAAAATGGAATTCCATTAAATGTTATAAATTCTTCAACATTTTAACTTTTATTTTGGCCATTGAAATGCACCAATTACCAAATGAGCATAAATCAACCAACATAATTATAAACAATTTTTTTAACAAAATACTACATTCGTCTTATTTATAAGCACCATTCTCTTTCATATAGCTAGTTTCTTCTATAAGCACAATTTTGTTTTGTTAAAAATTTTAATGCATTTTTCTATTTTTACCCCTAATTAATTACATGCCTTTCTTATATATTTTTCACATCCATTTTCTCTCTTCTCTTTTCCCGCTCATTCTTTCTCACATTGATTATCTTCATAAATAAGGGTATGGTTGGAAAACAAATTATATCTCTGAAACATTTATTATTTTTAACTAATTTTAATTTTATTTTACATGATTCATGTAATTGTTGCTTATAAAAAGAACCGGAGGGATTATACTTTTAGTAGAAATTGACTATTCAATCGCTAGCAGTGTTTCCTAAAGAAACGGTGTTAGTATATCAAAATTAAATGATTTTATTGAAAAGCAAAACAGAAACATAAAAAAAATATAAATAAAAAAGATTCAATTAAATCTTGCTAGTTGATATTCCTTGTTAACTACAAAGGTGCACTTGGTCTTTTAACAATGTTCAAAAATCTTTAATTAGGCCTCTTAGCCTATTTATGAATTTTTTCAAAGTGTTGACCTTAGTTTAGATTTTGATATTGAATTTAATTGAGATTCTCCCAAATTTCATTAAAGAGAAGATATAACATAAAAGAGTAATAAAAATTAATTAAAAACTTTAACCCCACTTCTGTATTTTTTAAAATCCAACTCAAAAGAATCTTACCTCCCTTTCATTTCCCTCCTCTCTATTAGGATTGGATTTGACCAAGAGGGGAGAGGTGAATTGGTCTAATAAAAATTTTCGCAAGCTTTTAACGTAAAACAGAGTATGAAAGAATGTTGATGAAGAGATTTATCCTGGTTCGGTCCTCCTGACCTACGTCTAGTCCTCATAACCCTCTGAGCTTTTCAAATCCACTAATCTCAAAAGATTACAATGAAACTAAAGAAGGACTCTCCCCCTTCCTAACTCAATTTTACCCACAGACACTTTTGCTCGTGTCTTTTCCCACTCAAGATTCTCCAACTTTGAGTAACTCTCACAGAATCAAATAAATGAACAAATATATTCTCCTTTTTGATAATTTAATGATAATCACTTAAGCTCTTAATTGTGAGAGAATGAAAACAGAGGAGGTAGTTGAAATAATAAATTCGCTTTTCTCGTAAGTGCATTCTTTGTCTTCTGAAGCTTGAATGCTTCTCCTTTTATAGGTGGAAAGAATTAAATGTCCGTTAGAAACATTTAAGTTTCCGTTAGACTCATCGTCGTTGTTCACCTTCCCGCATTGAATGCGTCTGAGTGCTTCTGACAGTAGGTAGGATGTTTTTCTAAAATTTTATCCGTTGAATCTCTTTTTGTTTAGGCAATCAGAACTTCATTCCCTGTTAATAATTAAGACAATTAAGCATTTATGATGGTAGGTGAGATTTAAATAAACGTTGCATGAATAAGGAAAGATTTGAGATCAGAATAAAGCTTCTGACACACTGCGTTAATGTCAGAAAAGCAAACTCGAGTTTTGCTTGCTCAGAACTCGAGTTATTGAAGAATTTTCAAAGTAGAAATCACACAACTTTTGTTGTAACTCGAGTTTTAATAAGAGTTTTGATAAAACTTTAGTTATATAACTTAAAACTCGAGTTTTTAGAAGTTTCCGTAAGCAAAAACATTTTGTGCTCTTCAAGACTCGAGTTCCATTAACTAAAACTTTAAGTTTTAGTTATTTTTAAATCACAACTTTCATAGCAACTCGAGTTTCATTGGAAGTTTTCACTTTAAACATGTTCGTATCTCGAGACTCGAGTTTTGTCTCCTAAAACCTCAAGTTATAAGAATTTCAAATAATAACTTTTATGTGTAACTCGAGTTTCAATGGAAGTTTTAAGTTTAAAACAAGTTTACATCTCGAAACTCGAGTTTCAACTCACAAAACTCGAGTTATATGAAAACTCTTGATGAAAATTCAAGTTTGGAAAGAAGTTTTGAGGTTCAGAAATTTTCCAGAGCTCGAAACTCGAGTTCTGTTTTCCCAAAAAATACTTCAGAGCCCGAAACTCGAGTTCTATAAAATGAAACTCGAGTTTTGCTAAAACTTCCAACATAACTTGAGTTTTCTCTGAGGGTTATGATTTTCTAAAACACTTTCAACATTCGAAACTCGAGTTTTAAAACACAGGACTCGAGTTGAGAGAAAACTTTTATTCAAACTTAGTTCTACTGAGAGTTTTGCATTTCTAAAGCTTTTTCCAAAACCCGAGACTCGAGTTTTGACTCCCAAAACTCGAGTTTTGACAAAACTTGAATCAAAACTTGAGTTCTCTTGAAAGTTTGGGATTTTGAAAGCATTTTTAAACAATGTAGCTCGAGTTCTAAAGCTTATAACTCGAGTTCTCTCAATAATTTTATTAAAACTCAAGGTTTACTTAAACTTTTCTGAAAACAAACAATTTAATCATAATTTCAAAAACATATTTGTCATCATCAAAACATTATCTCAACACTCTCATACCAGACAACCCCTAAATGAGCCTAAATCAATCATCATTAATGATAAACGATTTTATTTCAATGCATGTATCAAGTATTAATATCAAATTCAACCATCACCTTTTACATTCAAATTTGTAATGATATATCATTAATGATCTTATTGGGCATAAGTTTTGCCAATTCAATAACATACAAATATGATTGCATAATTAATTTAGGAATCACCATTTGTGGAAATTTTAATATGCAAGAAAATATTTTGATTGTTGGTGATTAGTGTAAATAGATGGAAGGAAACAATATTAAAAAATTGTTAATAGTATTGTGTATTTAATATTATAAGGCAACATTTAATGCTATGTAACCCGACCCATATTTTTTTGATAAGTAGTTAAATGAATCAAGTATTATTGATTGTAACGGGAGTATTAATATCCTACTAATAATACTCAATAACTTCTTTTTTTTAAATTTCTGAAAATTTCTAATGCATTTTTTCATATAATGAATTTATTGTTTTGAGGTCTAATTGGTTGCTTAATAATATGATTTCAATTTTGATACATTTTCAAGATTATTATTCAATTTGTAAAATATATGTATCTATTATTTCAAAGTCTAATTGATTGTTTGTGGGTATGATTTCATTTTTTAATTTTATCATCCCAATTGATACGGATGAATAATTAATATCACAATTAATAATAACCCAAAAGTTATCCTTTTAATTTTTTTTAAAATATTTAATATCTAAAAATAGTGAATTTATTGTTTTAAAATCTGATTGGTTGTTCATGGAGGTAATTATCATCATTCATGAAAATCAAAGGTCAATTTAATTTAAATTTAATGATATCTCAATTTTAAGATTATTTATATCTTATAATCAAGGATAAATGCTCTGCCATTTCTTGGTTAGAAAATAACATATTATAATTATCACAACAAAAAAAACGGGACATTTGCAGCGGTTTCAAAAACCGCAACAAAATCTATAACTTGTAGCGGTTGTAAAATAATTTGCCACAAAAAATAAACGTTTGCCACGCTAGCAATTTAGTAGCAGTTTAAAACCGCGACAAAATGTGGCGCGAATGACCCGCCAAAATTGTAGCGTACATTTGCAGCGGTTTTTTGAAAAAAAAGCGTTGCAAAATACAAAGGGTTAACCGCTACAAAATAAACCGATACAAAATTGAATCGTCATGGATTTCCCTCCCATTTAGCAGCAGTTTTACAAAAAGCTCCTAAATTGCGTGTTTTCCGAGAACTGATCTTATTTTACAGCGGTTTGAGTAGCGATTTTCCCAGAACCGCTGCAATGTTGTAGCGGTTTGTGTAAAACCGTTGCTAACTCCTTGCCCTATATATTCAACTTCCATTTTCTCAAAAAGGTCACATCGAAAGAGTTTCAAAAATTAAAATAAAGAGAAATCAGTCGCGCGATATCTTAAAAGGTATAAATTTAGTTTTTATTTTTTATTTTATTTTTTAAAATTTATTTAAATTATTTTTTATTTTTTTATTTTTTAACTTTATTTTAATGTTTTTTTATTTTATTATAAATGTCTAGTCCCGATCCTACACATAGGCCCGGTAAGGAGCTTTTGATACCGCATGAGGACATCCTGGAATGAAGTGGCGCTGAGGCCAATCCTGAGGAGCAGGAGTTTCCAAATGGTAGCGGCGCTGAGGCCAATCCTGACAACACATATCTCAGCGTTGAAGATTTTGATCTTCCAGATATCTTAGTCGAGGCAGCTGAGAACTTCGAGGATGAGGATATCGCCAGGGAAGAGAGATTCCCTCGGCCTTCTGCTTCACGGTCCACTGGCTTTGAAGTGTACATTCGGGGTGAGTAATTTATATTTATATTTTGTATTAAAATTGATGAATTAATTTAATTTATATTGTTAATGTTTGAATGAAATGTTCAGATCCGACAGGACGGCTGTAGAAGAGGAAGCTGGCATTAAGGGATGTTTCTTAGCTCGATGCTGGCCACCGGGTAGTGATACCCTGGAATGACCTGACACAGCAACCGATTGGGAAGGCCGGTCAGCTGTACCACCGTTACCTGTCAGAGCAAGGAGAGAACTACGGCCAGTTTGATATCAGCGTCGAGATGTGGAAGAGGGTGCGGAAAGAAGACAAAGATTGGGTTTGGTAGAATAAAGTTAAGGTATAATTTTAATATATTTCTTTAAATTAAGTTATTATTATTTTTTTAAATACTGACTAACTTTGATATGTTTTTTTTTTGCAGAATAAATTTGCTGTGCGGGATGTGCACAAGGACTATTCCATCTCGAAGATGGGAGAGGGGTGGAAGAACAGGCGAAATCGCCTGTACCACTTGAAGAACCAGGATGGCACGAGAACTACGCAGGAGGTGGTAGAAGACGTGCCTGACCCGGTCCAACCCGAAAGCTGGGCAAGATTTGTCAGGTGGAGGAGGTCACCGGGTAGTATGGTTATGTCCAGGCGAGCTGCACAGAGCCGCGCACACCAAATGATCCACCATACGGCAGGATCGAAGCCATTCTTCTGCACTTATGCTGAATTATCAGGGGCATTTTACCGTCACATTATTCAAGTGCTCTTGGGCAAATACGACAACTTCTCGTGGATTCACTATTGATGAGTTGGGAATCACATCTGTGAATTTTTCAAGACTTATTCACACAGGTGACTCTCTAGACGATGAGCCGTACATTCTAGCATCCGAGGCACAACAGTTTTATTATATGAAGGACAAGAAGCATAAAGATTGGAGTATGGTCATTCATCTTAAGCCTAAAGATCTTTATGACATGGGTGATAGTGATGAACACATTATCTATGAGGCAGAACCATTCCATTCTACTGATTTTGAAAACTTCTTCCCTGAAGGAGATGAAGATTTACCACTTGTCAAGGCAGATGACGCTGAATAAATAATTCAGGTTAGTAATATATATATATCCAACTTGTTTCAAGCATTTTATTTTTTTTTCCAACAAAGTTTTTTAGTAGCGGTTTCAAACCGCTACAAAAACTCATAAACCGCTACAAATAACAGTGACATAAACCGCTACAAAGTTAACCGCTGCAAAACAAACCGTTGCAAAAAACAGTGACCCAAACCGCTGCTAATTCCTGGTAGACATCCTATAAATACCTTTCCACCCCCATTTCGTTTCTTGCTCTCGTTTTCTTTTCTCCCACCGGCCATTTACTCATTTATGGTTGGTTTTGGAAAGCTTCTGATGATGTGTAGTATTTGTTATAGGTATTCTTCTTAACCATTTATTTTTTTATTGTATTTATTTAAAGTTAATTGTCATTTGTTATGTAATTTGTTTTATTTAATTTATTAATATTGATTTTGCTGAAATAATCTTTTATTTTTTTTCTTTTCAGGCATTTAAATCATTGCAGTAAACAATATAAGTTATTTAATTACTAGTATTTCATTTTAATTAATTATTAATCTATTATAAATTATAAATTACTTTCTATAATTGTAAAAAAAATTTTAATAATTAAAACATTATTTAGAATAAAGTGTATGTTTGAAAAAAATTTTTTTTACTTTAGTAGCTGTTTTGTATCCGCTACAAAGATCCTCATGAGAGAAAAAAAGCGGGATTTATTAATTTATGTATAATTCAAAAACTGCTGCAAAATGTTGGCGGGAATTTTTAAATTTTAGCGTTAAACCTATTTTCAATTTGAACATTAGTAGCGGTTAAAGAAACCGCTAAAATTTTTTTTACCTATTTTTAATTTTGCAGCGGTTTCGTTAAGTGCTACAATATTTTTTATTTCTTCCGTATTTACATATTAGTAGCGGTTTAGTTTCCGCTACAAATTCTCCACCGTTTACTTTGTAGCGGTTATTAAACGCTGCAAATTAGTAACCATTTTTTTTGTGTGCGTATCGGTTCACTAAAACCGCTGCTAAACCTGTTGCCATGATAAGTTTTACAGCGGTTTAGTAAACCGCTACAATATCTCCTGCAGCAGTTAATAACCGCTACAATGGCAAGAAATAACCGCTACAAAATCACCATTTTTTTGTAGTGTATGGTTTTTTAAGTTATAATTATAGTATTATTAAACATTATGTTTATAAAATGTTTATTATTATTATTTGAAATTTGAAAAGTAAGGTGCCTACAGTGATGATTATTGTGGAGCTTTTATACACATAATACTACAAAAATATATTTATTGTGTGATTTTATTTTTTAAGGATATGATCTCCTTTATTTGTGTTTCTTTGAATACTACAATCTTATCTTCTTCATGTGAGAACTTAGTGTAATCAATAAATGCCTATTATGCAAAGGAATTTTGAAGTACACAAAGGAAAGAGTTTCCATTTTAATATTAATAAGAATCAAATTATTCATATATTTTAAAAAGTGTAATTGTGAAAAAAAAAAAGAAAAGAATGGTCTTCACTCCTTTCAAGGTACAACACATAAATGGATTCCTTTGTAAGCATTCTATAGAATCCCCGGATCAAACATATGGTTAGAACAATTGCAAGAACCATATTTTTCTACTGAGAAATGATAAAACGATCAACAATGTTGGGATAAGTAATCATGAAATTGAAGACATAATAAACAAAATGAAATTAAGACTTTCATAATTTATTATGAAGAAAATATTTCTATATGCAAGGATGGTGTGCTTGTTATTCACTTGAGCCAAGCTAAAAACTCACCGAATACCATTGTCAAAAACTGTTTGGCAAGAATATAACACCTGTCTTTTGGAGTTTGATGATTAGAGTGTGAACGATAATGAGTATGAACATTACTTTTATAATAGATTTGTTCACATGAAGAAGATAATCATTCTCAATCATATTTATTGGGCATAATTTTCACAGATTCAATAACATTTAAATATGATTGCATGATCAATTTAGGAATCATCATTTGTGGAAATTATCAAGTGAAGGAAAATATTTTGATTGTTGGTGATTAGTGTAAATAGATGGAAGGAAATAATATTAAAAAATTGTTAGTAATATTGTATACTTAATGTAGGAGGCAACATTTAATGTTATGTAACCCGACCCGTATTTTTTTATATGTGGGTAAATGAATTGGGTATTACAAGTTTTCATAGCTAAAGTTGATAAGAGATTTTGAGGTCCTTTTGTGAAAAGTTCATATTTTAAAGTCAAAGATAGACCTAGCTAGGGTTAAGTGAGTAGTCAAATAATTAAAATACCCTTAAGTGAATAATTGAGTTATTCTTCATGTAGTGAAAGGCCGACAACCAAATTAAAATCAAGATACTATATAAATAAGGGAGAATAGGGGATAAATCCCTTTATTGACACATTAATTATAGAATAAGACTTGCATATGTGTGAATAAATTCAAGTCATAAGCTTCTACAATATTCAACTGAGATTTCAAAATGTGGAACTAAACTTTCATGAATGTGCAAAATGACATAAAATTTCTAAAAAAATGCAATTGACTTCTTACATCATGCAATTGACTTTCCATGATATACAACTGAGCTTCTACAATATACGAGTGACTTCAACAAAAGTGTAATGGATAAGTCGCATTTTTTAATTAATATGGGAGATTTATCCCCAATTCTTCTTATAAATAAAGAGTAAGCCACTAGATTCCTCATAAAGTTTGGATGGTAAAGCATAGTTTGAACTTTGAAGTATGTTTAAAATGCCGATAAAGTTTGGAGACCAGCATATAGGAGGTGCTCCTGAGAAGGGCAAAATAGGAAAGATGGGTTAGAGGAGGAAGAAAAATCCAATTTAGAAAAAGAAGATAAACCAAAAAAAGATAAAATGTGCATCGGACTAAATTGTAATTATCTCAAGTAAAAAGTACGTAAGTGTAAAAAACTATGAAATCATATAATAGGTAGTGAGTGACAAGTTATGTCAGGGTTAAAGTACAATTTTTCAAAATATGAGTCTTTTATCGTAATTTTTATAAATGACTCAATTGAGGAAAATTTTCGGAAATTTAGTAAGAGCATATTTGAGAATAATTTTTGAAAAGTGATTGTACGTAATTCAAGGTAAGTATGTGAGAGGAGTTTTATCTTGACTTATGTGAAAATGTTTTTAGAAGCACTTCTAAAAAAGAGCTAAACATGCTCTAAGTGTTGTTTAAGACGTATTCAAGGCATTAAAGGTGAAAATGCCTCAACACGATAATGAGCTAAAAAGCCTATTTTTAGTTAATCATTAAAAGTTCTGAAATGATTAAATCATTGTGAAGAATAATATTTTAAGGAATGGAGTGAATTAATGACAAAGTTACTCCACTAGAGATGGAATTTTGATGTTTATATTTATTATTGGGCCTAAAACAGTATTATTCTTTTAAACTGATATAAAATTATTTGTAGAATTAATTAGTGAATGAAAGGAAGGAATTTTTGAAAGAATTCTACCAATTTTATTGGTTAATTGTTTTGAAGAATTAATTATAGAACTTAGTTATATTATGGGAAGAAAATACCACAGTTTCTACCTAATACTGAAAAATAATGATACTCTAAATTATGCCAATTGTGAAGGGAAAAGGGCGTGCTTTATGATCAGATTGGGAGGAGATTTTTTTTAAACAATTAACTTGGTTAAGATTAATTAAAAATTAATGGTAGGAAACTAAACAGATAAATAATGGGGCAAATTGAGGATTTTCCTTGATGAGTAGTAGAAATTACTAGTACAAAATATACTTCAATCCTCCTGTGTAACACCATCTTTCCTCCATCTGCTTCATCATTTTCGTTTATACCAAGGAGGGGG
>QFDD01008672.1:0-13424 GCA_006871305.1 Vachellia collinsii | reverse complement strand
TTTTTTTTTTTTTTTTTTTTGCCATGAACGGAAATCATTGTATAAATAAAAGGTCAAGTGTTACGGGTAGATGCGTTTAAATATACAGGTAATGTGTATCTTGTTGATAACAATATATATATATATATATATATGTTTATAAATGCTTAGTGCCTTTCAATCATTATATAACAATATACACATTATTACTTAGCATTTAAATCATTATTAACAAGCTAGTAATGGGTATCTTGTTAATGATTAATTCAAAGGCTAACTGTGTCTACATCGAATCATTATGAAAAGATAGACATTACTTGCATCTTTAAATGCATCCATCTAAACAACTTTACCCAAAGCCCCATTTACCCCTGCCCTTGCACAATTCTTTTGACAAAAAAATTCCTGAAAATTGTAAAATATCAAATTGTTTTTGATAAGGTATTGACAATTATTGATAAGTAATTTACAACTTATTTTATAATAAATACCTAATTTAAAATTTTACATTTTTCAAAGTCTTTTTTTTTAATCATTTTCCCTATGTATTATGTTTTATAAATTTGGATGAAGTTTTGGTTGAATGTTTGTAAATTGGGAATATATATATATATATAAACTTTCTAATGTGCATTACTACAGGTGGAAAATCCAACGTTCCTTTCTCTCGTCTATTATTGATAATTGATGTAAAAAGTAATATTCTCACCACAAACGAACATTAGAGGTCATTGACCTCTGACGTTAGAGGGAGGATCTCTAAATCCCCAACGTTCGTTTTCAAAATGGTGCTTGATATAGATGCTAGAGGGAGTACCTATCTATGTACCTGTAATACTTTTTCGTTCGTTTGATTATTTATGAAATTTGAAAATGGATATAAAATTTAAAACAACTTTAGCATGTTATGGAAATGAAATCTAATTTTTATATAAAATGATCAAAATATTCTTTTAAATTAAAAAATTAAAAATCTTCTCAAAAAATAGATCTTCACTTCACTTCATTTCATTTACAGAACATTCTGTCAACCCAGAACATCTCCATCCCCATGAATACAAATGGCCTTTGCAGCTCGTGTAAAAAAAATTCTTCAAGGTGACTTAAAAGTTCAAGGTGTTGAGTTATATCGATTCATACTTAAAAGATTGAATTATTATAAGTGAGTTAAAAATTGAATGAATAAAAATTAATTTTCTTTGAAAAATAATGTTGGGCATTTAAACTATAGATTTATGCATATTATACTTTTTCATTTCAAATATACATGCTCAAATAAATATTTTAAATAATTTTTCAAGTGTTTTATAAGACTTTTTCTTTAAAATACAGTCAAATAAATAATTTAAATACATTCTTAATGATTTTGTATTTTTTAAAATATTTTAAGTATTTAAAAATAATTAAAATTATATCTTGAATTTCAAATGTTATTTTTTAAATGATAAGGTATACAATAAAAATTATAATATGACAAAATGATTAACTTTGACAATAATTTTAGTGGCAGGAGAATTGATAGAAAAAAGATAAAATATTAGAATTCTTAATTTAAACTTTTAAAATTTAATAAGGTTATCTAGAACTGACAAAATATTCAGGAGGTATTGTGTATTTTAGCATAAATTTTGGGTAAAATTTTGATCAAAGAATTTTAATTTATATATGTATATATATAATATGCTAAGAGCAATTGACTTTTTTTGGAGATGAATGAAACTAAATAAATTACTTTGAAGAATTTATTTATACTTATCATTATACCTATATCATTTTAAAATTAAAAAAATTATTTTAAAGAAAAATGATTAATAGAAATATTTTAAATTAATTTTTTTAACTTTGTTAATATTTTTTAAAAGTCATCTGTGTTTTTATATTAAGGATCTGAGGTGGTATAAAAAATAGATTTTAAACCGGTAAAATTTTGATCAGAAAATTTATTTTACTTTTATTAAATAAAATATAAAGAAAAACTAAGCTCTTAACATTTGAAATTACGAACAGCATAAGAAAACTTAACGGAATTTTTTTTTTTTGGCCTCCGAAAACTTGACGGAATTTGAATTTAAAAGCGAGTAATTCTCTCGACTCACAAGTCCATATATCGACGTTGGTGGAGGTTTAAAAAACGAAAAGAATTTGCCCGTTGGTTCCCCGATACCATCTCTCCTCTGTCTCTCTTCTTGGCACATCATTGCTTTAGTCATTGGCTCCATAGTCTTTTCGGTCCTCAATATGAATTTCTTATATTGGCAATTGTCTGTCACAGAGGTTTTCGCTCAGACAATCAGAAGACGAATTCCAAAAATGAAAGGTGCGTTCGCTCTTTTTCCCTTTGTGGAGATTCTTCCCATTTTCAAGAAATTTTAGTTTTCTTTACAGTTTAATTCACATTTTTTGATTCATATCCTGTTTGGATTTCTTTTCCTCTCCCATTAGGCTTGAAAGCTCTTCGAAGATCCATTGCATAATTGAATAGCTGTAATAGTATGAGCCTGACTAGGATCGTTTTTGTGTTTGATGACTTCAGGTCATTGGAAAGATATATATCAGGCTTTACTGTGGAACTTTACCCCTACACGGAAACCATGCTCTGTAATTCCAGCCAGGAACTCGGGGAGTTGAGATATTTAACAGACCAACTTTATGCAGTTTACTTGTACCCCTATTTGAATGGCCAAAGATTTGTTCGACTAAAAAGATAATTTTTATGTGCCCTCAATGCGTCTCCAAGTGGTAATGATTCTCCATCTATCTCCAATTCCTCTCCTTTGTGTGCTGACTCCAACGTTGATGTACATGATAATTCACTTTCTACCGCTGTAATTGATGTTGTTGCTGAATTGAACAACTCTAAATCATGCTCACGTCCTGAATATCATGTGTGGGGACTGTTTTGATGAAAAGTATCAAAAGGTTGTTGCAATGCATACACAATAGTTTAGGGAAATGTATCGTGCTCCTCTTGCTCATAGTGCATCTCCTTGCATTGAAAATGTTGGTAGTAATTTTCATGAACATGTGGGGTGTATTGAGTCCGTTTAAGCACCAGTGTTGAGAACAATTGTGAGGATGAATGCCATAATGTTGCTTTTCTAACATCTTTCAACAGTTGCATTAACATGATTGAAAAAACAATTCTCTTGAACATGATTGTGGTGGTTCCAACAACCATATCAGTTCAAATTTTTCTAATAACCATTATGCGCTTGAGAAAGGTATTTGTAGTGTTTCTATGGGTGCAATTAAGAATAAAATTAGTGCTGATTGTTCAAGGAATATTGAGGCACCTAAGGAAGCAATTCGTGAGCAATTAAAAAGGATGGAGCTATTTAAGACCAGAGCAGGGAAAAGGAAGCATAGGCCTAAGAGAGCTAAGCAAAATCCTTTGCATATCATGCTCACAATCCTAGAAACTGAGGAGGAAGAGGAATCACAGCAACGAGGAGTCCGGCACATGATTCATAAATATTTTCTGTCCATTGAACACTTACTTGGTGTTACTGTTTGAGATTCTGTCTTTGGACCTGTGAGCATCGCCGACGAGCACCACCAGACATTGCAAACCACTCATATTCACACACAAGAGCAACCCAAAGCTAATTCCAACCAGCTGCTGAGTTACATCAAGGATAGTCCATTAATGGAGGTTGTTGGTAATTCTCTTGAACCTATTGATTCTTATTCTTCCTCTTTTACTTGTGCTACTTTAAGATATGCAGTTTCTCTTGATTTTGAGCTGTCCCTAGAAGCTAATGACATATGTGACATTGTATCTAATTGTGAGGCTTCTCTTTGTGATAAAGATGATGATAGAGGTGTCCATGAGCATGATATTGCTGAAACTAAGTCTCTTGAGCTTGATATGGTAAAATCTAGGCTGTTTGAAGTTGTCTCAATTTCTTTGTCTTCCCCCTAGACACATGTGAGGGTGATGTGTGTGGTATTAGTTGCTTGACAACTGATAGCTACCTTCACACCTCACATGCATTTTATTTTCACTTTCCTAGCACTTTTAGTGATCTCATCTCTTCTGCTAGTCATGATGGTCTTGGAAAAGCTTGTTTGACGATTTAGCAGGTTTTTATGATGAAATTTACGCTGTAGTAAAAGCTGAAAGTGATGTAGCAATGCCAATCGAGTCTGCACCTGTTCAAATTGAAAGCTTGCATGTTGGCTATACTATGGGAGAGGACTATTCCAGATCCGGATTGTTTTGAACCTAAGGGCCATATTATTGACTTAACTAGCATTAACGGTTCTTTTGCATGTCATAGCATTAATGAGTGTTGTCTAAAGTTACAATTGTTGATGAATTGATCGTTGAAAATGCACTTAACTTTGGATATCTCATTTGAGCATGATAGACCTTGTTTTGTAAATTTCTTATTCTTGCCACATGACATACCTCATATTTCAAGGTCTTTTTATTCCACACTTTCATGTGACCTTCCTCCTGACATTGGGAAGTTGCTTGGTATTTAGTATGATCTCTTCAAGTTTTCTCTTGATTCTTTTATTATTGGAAGTCCTCATAATCTGAAACAAAGTCCTAAGTATACTCTGATTCTATGCATGGGGTCTTCTCTTGTGAATTGCCACCAGATTTAGTTATAAATGACCATGCTTACTCAAAATATATGACTTTTTTTGAATATACTGCTGCTGATTTTTGCTTCTTCATGCAGGAATTTAGTGATAAGAAACTCCATGGAGATTGTACCCTAACATACATCTAAGAGCCTCTTCCAATCGAACCGAAACCACCACCAAAGAAGAGCAACAAGGGCAAAAAATGGCAATACTGCACTATTTTATGATACTCATATGGGATGAGAATTTTCGCTTCACAAGAGCTTGAGGTGATTTCTTCTATACGGTTCACCCTTTCCCTCATTTTCCTTTAGCTGCATGGTTTGATTAATTGCTCCATGATATGATGAGAAAAGCAATGAGTAAATGGTTTATAGAAATGTTATGGTGATAAATGTCTTAGGTTCTTGCATATCTTTCCATTTATTAATTTGTGATTTTTTTTGTTGGCAATATGAGCTATGTATTCCCACATTGTTTAGTTGTTAAGGGATGAAGTGTACATGCTCCAAGTTGCACATAGGAGTTGAGGCTGTTAGTGATTGAGCTTTTAAAAGCCCCCCAAACCTTACATGTTATGGTCCAAAGCCTATGTCAGAGGATTAGGATTAATTATGTGTCTAGACACATTTATGTTGTTGTGTTCCATATTAATGTTGTGTAAATTGATGGTGATGATGAATGTATTCTTTCAATCTAAGTCATTTTCCTTTAAGTGATTGATCACTAGACTGCCTCTCGCATGAAACTTATACACATTCGTTTTTTTGTTGTTGTTATATCTGGAATATGATTATTGTGACATTTTTCTTGTTTAATGTGATTGTTTTTGTTTGGTATCGAGTTGTATCAAGGGAAGAGAGTTTGCAAGTGTGCCTCCTCTTTCTATGAAGTATTTCTTTTGCTTGCTATTTCTGGACTATGATTTACTAGATTGTCATGTTTGTTTTTTGTGATTTCTTTTGCTTTAATTGAGTTCTGTTTGAAAGTTTGGACTTTCTCATAGGGCTTGATTTTAGGGTTTTCTACTAGGTTTGTTGCTAGAATTTTGTGGTTACTTTGATTACTATTGTTTGCTATCGATTTTAAGGCTTCCTACTGTAATTGTTGCCAGAATTTTGTGGTGTTTATTATGATTACTTTTGTTTGTTATCGAGCTCAATCAACATGTACGAGTTTCTAGTTGTCTTCTCTTTCTAGGCAGTATTCATTTTGTAATTGTTATTTTTGGAATGTGATTGTTTCTAGATTGCTTTGCGTTTGTTTGTTGTGATTATTCTTTAGCTTATCAAAGTCTTGTTTGAATGTTTGGTTGTCCTCAAAGTCGTACACATTTATTTCTAAGCTATTGCTATATTTGGACTGTGATTGTTGTGACATTTATGTGTTTATTGTGATTGTGTTTGTTTGCTAATGAATTCTATATAAGGGATGGAGTTTTTAGTTTCGTCTCCTCTTGCTAGGTGGTATTCCTTGTGTTTGCTATGTTTGGACCATGATTGTTACTAGATTGTTTTGTTTGTTGAGATTTCTTCAAGTTAATGAAGTTTTGTTTGAAAGTTTGGATGCATTCATGGGGCTGTTGTTGCCATAATTTTGTTGTGTTTACTGTGATTACTTTTGTTTGCTATTGAGTTCTATCATGTGGTGCAAGTTTGTAGTGTCCTTATCTTTCCAAGTTTGCATTCGTTTTGTGTTTGTTATTTTTTGATTGTGATTGTTATTGGTTGCTTTATGTTTGTGCATTATGATTATTCTTTTGCTTAATTTAATTAAGTAATTTGAATGTCTGGTGTCCTCTTTCCAAGTTTGCATTCATTTTGTGTTTGTTATTTCTTGATTGTGATTGTTAGTGGGTGCTCTATGTTTGTGCATTGTGATTTGCTCTATATTTTTTGATTGTGATTGTTATTGGTTGCTTTATGTTTGTGCATTACGATTATTCTTTTGCTTAATTTAATTAAGTAATTTGAATGTCTGGTGTCCTCTTTCCAAGTTTGCATTCATTTTGTGTTTGTTATTTCTTGATTGTGATTGTTAGTGGGTGCTTTATGTTTGTGCATTGTGATTTGCTCTATATTTTTTGATTGTGATTGTTATTGGTTGCTTTATGTTTGTGCATTATGATTATTCTTTTTCTTAATTTAATTAAGTAATTTGAATGTTTGGTGTCCTCTTTCCAAGTTTGCATTCATTTTGTGTTTATTATTTCTTGATTGTGATTGTTATTGGGTACTCTATGTTTGTGCATTGTGATTGTTCTTTTGCTCTATTTTTTGATTGTGATTGTTATTGGTTGCTTTATGATTGTGCATCATGATTATTCTTTTGCTTAATTTAATTAAGTAATTTGAATGTCTGGTGTCTTCTTTCCAAGTTTGCATTCATTTTGTGTTTGTTATTTCTTGATTGTGATTGTTATTGGGTGCTCTATGATTGTGCATTGTGATTGTTCTTTTGCTTAATTTAATAAAGTAATTTGAATGTCTGGATGTCATCAAAGAGCCATATTTTAGGATTTGCTCTTGTAATTGTTAATACATTTTTTAATTGTTCGTTGTGATTACTTTTGTATGCCCTCTGTGGGAGGAATTTGGTTGTGGTGTTTCACTTTCATCCTTTGTGAATTGATAATGAATGTATTCTTTCAATCAAAGTTATTTTCTCTTAAATGATGGAATCATAGACTGCATCTCACTTGAAAGTTTTACGCATTCGTTTCTTGTTATTTTTTGATTGTGATTGTTCTACCATTTTTTGTAGTTTAATGTGAGATTGCGCTATTTCTTTGTTTCTATTTCTTGACAGTATTTGCTATTTTTGGAGTGTGATTGTTACTATAGTGTTGTGTTTGTTTGTTGCAAGTTCTTTTGCTTAATCAAGTTTCGTTTAAAAATTTTGACTTCATCATGGGGCCTATTTTAGGGTTTCATAATTGTGTGGTTATCTACTATGGTTACTTTTGTTTTTTTTGTCGCGTTATATCTAGGGATGCCAATTTGTAGTTTGGCTCCTCTTTCTAGATTGTGTTTATTGCTAGATTGTTCTATGTTTGTTTGTTATAATTATTCAACTTAATAAAAGTTCGGTTTGAATGTTTAGAGATGTCCACAAAGATACGAATTGCAATTTTTCTTGTGATTGTTTTTGTATTTTTGTGGTTGTTTATTGTGATTGCTTTTGTAAGATAGCGAATTCCATCCTAGGGTTGGTGTTTGTGGCTTTGTCCCAGGCTATATTAATTTTTGTGTTTGCTATTTCTTTATGTGATTGTTACTAGATCGTGTTGTGTTTGTTTGCTTGTTGTGATTTCAGGGTTTTCCTTCTGTGATTCTTTCTAGATTGTTTGGTTGTTTATTTTGATTACTTAGCAAAAGGGTATTTAATGATTGCCGCATAATTCTATTTTTTTGAATTTGTTATCTTTGAATTGTGTTTGTTTCTATTGTGATTATTCTTTTGGTTTCTCAAGTTGTCGTTAGGCTTGATTTTGGAGTTTCCTCCTCATATGGGGCACCCCAAGAGGGATGTTGAATTTTGTCTTAAAAATTTTGAAGCACTTTGAACCCAAAGTGTGAGATATATATATATATATACTGTGAAGCAAAAATATTTACAGAGAGATAGATTCTAGTCATGGATTACTTGTTGGAAATGGAAATACAAGGTCTACTTAAAGTTCCATATTAGAGGAGAAATTATAAATTCTTATAGATTAATTTAAATCATAAAACATTACTCATATGAGAGTAATCCTAGACATCTTTTATATTTTTTTATGATTTATCTGGTATGAATTATTTATTATCTATTCTATATCAAGAGGTTACATACAAAAGTAATCACAGCAGCAGGGTAGCCTACATGTGATACTTGCAGCTTTAGAAATTTATGACGGCAAGAAGGAGCACAATTTCTCTGAGATGGTAATTGAGTTATTGACCATTGTTCCATCTTGAGATCTTTGATAAAAGCATAGATGATCTTGAGTTCTTGACCATTGTTTTTTATATTTAAATGTTCTCCATAGACTTCATTTATGTTTGTTTACAATTATATATGGTATGATTTATTTATGTATTTTCATGTGTAAATATGCATTCTTCGTAGTGGCTATATACTTGCCCTTGCTTTCTATGGAGCTTGACTATCCCTATATTTTGTCCAAAGAGGTGGAAAGGTTTGTAATAATGTGTCTTCTGCTTTATCAATCATGTTGTATGAAACATAATTTCTTTGGTTTCTTAGTCAATTCTTTGATGAGGAGCCAAAAAATAGAGGGTTACAGATAAAAAGAAACGATGGGAAAGATCTTCTACCCAACTTGTGGCGGTTCAAAATTATCAAAACAGGTTAGTTTTTCCCCCACTTGTATAATGTTTTCCTTTTTCCACCTTTTCTATTCAAATATATATTGTTGACACTAATTATTAATGTTCCAATTTTTGAATGGGGTTTTTTTCATTGGATTTGATTTATGAAATCCTACTAGATTTCAATTCACTTTCTTTCTATGCCTTTGTTTTTGTATTTTCCCTTTTTTCAAAACAATTGTTAAATTCATATTCCATTTTTTATTCTTCACGGATTTTAATTCATGAAATATAGAATAGGATGAGGCTTGAGAAGTTTGGATGCTTCATGTGGGAGGAATTCTATTGTTGTGTTCTATTTTAATGTTCTGTAAATTGATGGTCATGGCTAATCTAGTCTTTCAATGAAAGTTATTTTCCTACAAATGAATGATTATTAGGTTGTCTTCTTTCTGGATTGTGATTGTTGCATTATTTTTTGTGATTTATTGTCATTACTTTTGTTTGTATCGATTTCTACCAAGGAGAAGTAGTTTGTAGTTATGCCTCCTCTTTTTAGGCAATATTCCTTATGTTTACTATTTTTAAACCGTGATTATTGTTGGATTGTTGTGTTTGTTTGTTGTGATTCCTTTTACTTAATGATGTTCCATTTGAAAGTTTGGATGTATTCATGGGGCTTGATTTCAAGTTTTTCTATTATGATTGTTTCTATAATTTTATGGTGTTTACTGTGATTATTTTTGTTTGCTATTGAGTTCTATTAAGGGGTCGCAGTTTGTAGTTTCCTTCGCTTTCCTAGCTACATTCATGTTAGGTTTGTTATTTCTGGATTGTGCTTGCTACTAGTTTATTTGTGTGTTTGTTGTGATTATTCTTTTGCTGAATTTATTAAAGTTCATTTTAAATGTTTTAGATGTTATTAAAAGGCCATATTTTAGAATTTGCTCTTATGATTGTTTCTAGATTTTGTGATTGTTTTTTTGTCATTACTATTGTATGCTACCAAGTTCTATCCGTTGTCACCTCAATTGTATTTGAACTATAATTTATTAAAGTTCATTTGAATGTTATGGATGTCATCAAAAGGCCATAATTTAGAATTTGGTCTTACGATTGTTTCCAGATTTTGTGATTTTTTTTGTTTTTATTGTTGTATTCTACCGAGTTCTAGTTGTGGTCACCTCAATTGTGTTTGTTGTTACTGGATTGTGTTTGCTACTTATTGTTTTGTGTGCTTTCCTTAATTTATTAAGGTTCATTTGAATGTTTTGGATGTTATCAAAAGGCCATAATTTAGAATTTGGTCTTACAATTGTTTCCAGATTTTGTAATTTTGTTTTGTCATTACTGTTGTATTCTACCAAGTTCTACTCATTGTCACCTCAATTGTGTTTGCTGTTTTTGGATTGTGCTTATTACTTATTGTTTTGTGTGCTTGTTTGTGATTATTCTTTTACTTAATTTACTAAAGTTTATTTGAATTTTTTGGATGCCATTAAAAGGCCATATTTTAGAATTTGATCTTATGATTGTTTTTAGATTTTGTGATTGGTTTTTTGTCATTACTATTGTTGTATTCTACCGAGTTCTACCTGCTATCACCTCAATTGTGTTTGTTAGTTATTGATTGTGCTTGGTATTTATTGTTTTGTGTGCTTGTTTGTGATTATTGTTTTGCTTAATTTATTAAAGTTCATTTGAATGTTTTGGATGTCATCAAAAGGCCATATTTTAGAATTTGGTCTTATGATTGTTTCCAGATTTTGTGATTGTTTTTTGTCATTAGTGTTGTATTCTACCGAGTTCTACTCGTTGTCACCTCAATTGTATTCATTATTTTTTGATTATGCTTGCTACTTATTGTTTTGTGTGCTTGTTCGCAGTTTCCTCCTCTTTCCTAGCTGCATTCATTTGGTGTTTGTTATTTTAGGATTGTGCTTGCTATTAGTTGTTTTGTGTGTTTGTTGTTTGCTTAATTTATTAAAAATTGTTTTGGACAACAAAGGTTCATGTTTTAGAATTTCTTCTTATGATTGTTTCCAAATTTTGTGATTACTGTTGTATTCTACTGGGTTCTACCCGGTGTCACCTCAATTGTGTTTGTTAGTTATTGATTGTGCTTGTTATTTATTGTTTTGTGTGCTTGTTTGTGATTATTGTTTTGCTTAATTTATTAAAGTTCATTTGAATTTTTTGGATGTCATCAAAAAGCCATATTTTAGAATTTGGTCTTATGATTGTTTCCAGATTTTGTGATTGTTTTTTTGTCATTAGTGTTGTATTCTACTGAGTTCTACTCGTTGTCACCTCAATTGTATTTGTTATTTTTGGATTGTGCTTGCTACTTATTGTTTTGTGTGCTTGTTTGCATTTTCCTCCTCTTTCCTAGCTGCATTCATTTTGTGTTTGTTATTTTAGGATTGTGCTTGCTATTAGTTGTTTTGTGTGTTTGTTGTTTGCTTAATTTATTAAAAGTTTCTTTGGACATCAAAGGTTCATATTTTAGAATTTGGTCTTATGATTGTTTCCAGATTCTATGATTGTTTTTTTGTGATTACTGTTATATTCTACTGGGTTCTACCCGTTGTCACCTCAATTGTGTTTGTTAGTTATTAATTGTGCTTGAGATTTATTGTTTTCTGTGCTTGTTTGTGATTATTGTTTTGCTTAATTTATTAAAGTTCATTTGAATGTTTTGGATGTCATCAAAAGGTCATATTTTAGAATTTGGTCTTATGATTGTTTCCAGATTTTGTGATTGCTTTTTTGTGATTACCGTTGTATTCTACTGGGTTCTACCCGTTGTCACCTCAGTTGTGTTTGTTAGTTATTGATTGTGCTTGCTATTTATTGTTTTGTGTGCTTGTTTGTGATTATTGTTTTGCTTAATTTATTAAAGTTCATTTGAATGTTTTAGATGTCATCAAAAGGCCATATTTTAGAATTTGGTCTTATGATTGTTTCTAGAGTTTGTGATTGTTTTTTTGTCATTACTGTTGTATTCTACCGAGTTTTACCCGTTGTCATCTCAATTGTATTTGTTATTTTTGGATTGTGCTTGCTACTTAGTGTTTTGTTTGCTTGTTTGTAGTATCCTCCTCTTTCCTAGCTGCATTCATTTTGTGTTTGTTATTTTAGGATTGTGCTTGCTATTAGTTGTTTTGTGTGTTTGTTGTTCGCTTAATTTATTAAATGTTGTTTTGGACATCAAAAGTGCATATTTTAGAATTTGGTCTTATGATTGTTTCCAGATTTTGTGATTGTTTTTTTGTCATTATTGTTGTACTCTACTAGGTTCTACCCGTTGTCACCTCAATTGTGTTTGTTAGTTATTGATTGTGCTTGCTATTTATTGTTTTTTGTGCTTGTTTGTGATTATTGTTTTGCTTAATTTATTAAAGTTCATTTGAATATTTTGGATGTCATTAAAAGGCCATATTTTAGAATTTGGTCTTATGATTGTTTCCAGATTTTGTGATTGTTTTTTTGTCATTGCTGTTGTATTCTACTGGGTCCTACCCGTTGTCACCTCAATTGTGTTTGTTAGTTATTGATTGTGCTTGCTATTTATTGTTTTTTGTGCTTGTTTGTGATTATTGTTTTGCTTAATTTATTAAAGTTCATTTGAATGTTTTGGATGTCATCAAAAGGCCATATTTTAGAATTTGGTCTTTTGATTGTTTCCACATTTTGTGATTGTTTTTTTGTCATTACTGTTGTATTCTAGTGGGTTCTACCTGTTATCACCTTAATTGTGTTTGTTAGTTATTGATTGTGCTTGCTATTTATTGTTTTGTGTGCTTGTTTGTGATTATTGTTTTGCTTAATTTATTAAAGTTCATTTGAATGTTTTGGATGTCATCAAAAGGCCATATTTTAGAATTTGGTCTTATGATTGTTTCCAGATTTTGAGATTGTTTTTTTGTCATTACTGTTGTATTCTAGTGGGTTCTACCCGTTATCACCTTAATTGTGTTTGTTAGTTATTGATTGTGCTTGCTATTTATTGTTTTGTGTGCTTGTTTGTGATTATTGTTTTGCTTAATTTATTAAAGTTCATTTGAATGTTTTGGATGTCATCAAAAGGCCATATTTTAGAATTTGGTCTTATGATTGTTTCCAGATTTTGAGATTGTTTTTTTGTCATTACTGTTGTATTCTAGTGGGTTCTACCCGTTATCACCTTAATTGTGTTTGTTAGTTATTGATTGTGCTTGCTATTTATTGTTTTGTGTGCTTGTTTGTGATTATTGTTTTGCTTAATTTATTAAAGTTCATTTGAATGTTTTGGATGTCATCAAAAGGCCATATTTTAGAATTTGGTCTTATGATTGTTTCCAGATTTTGAGATTGTTTTTTTGTCATTACTGTTGTATTCTAGTGGGTTCTACCCGTTATCACCTTAATTGTGTTTGTTAGTTATTGATTGTGCTTGCTATTTATTGTTTTGTGTGCTTGTTTGTGATTATTGTTTTGCTTAATTTATTAAAGTTCATTTGAATGTTTTGGATGTCATCAAAAGGCCATATTTTA